>JBCNYG010000024.1:13099240-13110092 GCA_039654305.1 Porochilus rendahli
AATAATAATAATAATAATAATAATAATAATAATAATAATAATAATAATAATAATAATAATAACAATAATAACAAAAACAACAATAACAACCATTTATTTATTTATATTTTATTTATTTATTATATTATATTTTATTATATTATATTTTTCCCTGCTTTTCTCATCTTGTCTTTGCCTGCCCTAATGTACACTAATTGATTCTGAGCTACACATTTATCTTGATTGGTATGTACAGGAAAGCTCCTACATACCTGATATGTTATAACAGTCACTCTCAGTTCATCACACTACTCCATCATATCAATGCACTTACTGATTTCTTACTTATTCTCATTTTGGATAAAATTCATTAATTCATTCATTCATTCATTTTCTGAACCACTTAATCCTAATTAGGGTCGCGGGGACACCCTGGACAGCTTGCCAGGCCATTGCAGGGCAGAAGCACGCTGACGGCTATGCAGCTACTCTTGATGAAAATCAGCAATGGTTTTTTTACATTCCCCTCACCACAGACAGTGAGAGACATGGCCGGCCTTTGATAACCCAGTTAGCTGCACTGCGGGGACAGCAGTGACAACCGGCTGATAGTGGGGCTTGAACACCCGACCTTGGGATCAGTAATCCAGCACCCTACCCCATTTTGGATAAAATTTTATATATTAAAAAAGTAACTGATAATAATTACTTGTTTTAATGTTGTTAACGATTCAACCTCTGATGAAAATTATGGAATGATCATAAAGGATCTTAACCCTACCTTTCTGTTTTTACTTTGTGTCAAATAATCAAACCACAGATATGACACAAACCAATTTTGTTTAATACCTGAATATTTTGACTTCATGAACTATAACTCAAATGCTCTCTTTTACTTACTCTTTTGCCAAATTCCTTAATCCTTTAAGGGTCACAGGTAAGCTGGTGCCTATCCCAGCCGTCCCTGGGTGAAGGTAGGGAACACCCTTAAGAGTTTGCCAGTCTATCACAGAGCCAACACATTCGACCATATACACTCACACCTAGGGGCTGGAACAGCTGGAATGGCAAATTAGCCTAATGTGCATGTCTTTGGATTGTGGAAGGAAACTGGAGTACTGGAGTAACCCACACAAACACAGGGAAAACATGCGAACATGCACACAGGAACACCATTGACTAACCTGGGACTTTGTTAACTGCACTGGGGGGACAACAGTTACAATTCAGCAAAAGTGGGGCTTGAACCCCCTACCTTCGTATCAGTAATCCAGCACTTGACCACTGGGCCAGCACTGCCCCTCAAATAAATAAAATTAAATAATTTTGTATGGCAGCATGATGGTGTAGTGGTTAGCACCAAAGGCATTTCTGTATGAAGTTTGGATGTTCCCTGTGCTTGCATGGGTTTCCTCTGGGTTCTCTGGTTTCCTTCCACATTCCAAACACATGCGTATTGGGCTAAGGCTGTTTGCAATAAAAAGAAAATAAATAATCAAGTATTTTTTTAAAAAACTGAATTATTTAAGGCATAAGCTTCACAACTGAAAACAGTATCCTCTATCAAGCTTGTTCCAGTTCATTTAGAATTGAACAATAAGGAAGTAGCCTTATCATGGACCATTTTTTTTAAATTAACACAATAGCATTTTATTCATATTGAGATCTGTGATGTTTGCTAGCCATGCCTTTGAGTTGATATGACTTTTCATATTTTAAAACTCTTTGCCTTGTGGGAAAAGATGTATTGTCTTCCTGAAACATAACTTCCATACAAACCGAATTTTTCCAGTGAAATGAGAAAAGTGGCCAACATTTTATTGTGCACCTCTGCACTGACTTTTGAGGTAATAATCGCCATCTTCCCTGGTCCTTCTGCAGACATGTAATCCCACATATTTATTATTGTTTTTAATCAGACAGTATTGTATGACAGCACCAGAAAAAAATTCCTAGCATCTTCTTCTTTTGCCAATGAAATGTGATGTATCACTTTCATCTAATCATTATCCACACTCTTTGATTTGTTCGCTTTAGCACACTCTAACTTTTAGTAGGCATTAGTGCTGGTTTTCCTTTGGCTTTCCTATATTTATTTCACTTCATTTTTCAAACTGCTTTATACTTTATCAGGGATGGAGGGAGACTGGAGCCATACACAGCCGCCTTTGGGGAAAGGTGGTGTATATCCTAAAAACAAACACAGAAAAAAGGAAAAAGAAAAAAGTATTATTAGAGTAAGATTATGCAGATCATTTGCTATTCTAGTTTGTGTATATGAGCTATTACTGTTAAAACAGTAATTGAGTTTGCACATAATTTATTGTTCAGTGTAATGCAGGGGTCTCAAATTCAATTTACCTGGGGGCTGCTGGAGGCAGGGTCTGGGTGAGGCTGGGCCGCGTCAGGTTTTCCACAAGAAAAGCTTTGTTTTTAAATATCCTCTCAAATCTCTTTATTTTTATTTTTACACAAAATAAGATAAAAAACAAATTAGGAATTAATAAGAAAATAATCAATCAATCAATAATAAATTAAATAATAATAATGAAAATAATATTCTTATTAATAATAATTAGATTTCTCTGGTCAGTGACTATATGAGGTTCCTTCAGTCTTCTATATTTGTTTATTCAGACTCTAATGTCTGTGGGTATCAGTTCTTTAACCTTTAACCTTCTTCTGAACATAAATTGTTGAAGTCTCCTTTGTTTTTACGCTCGATGTTCATGCCTTTCAAGGTGATCTCTAGATGGTAAAATGTACCGGGACAAAAAAGGTGACTGCTCACGGACTGTTACACACCGTACTGTAGTTACAGGTAAAGAAGGCGAAAATGACACCGCGCTGCTGTTGATGTCATTTGTTTTGACTCCTTTTTACATCATATAGAAATATATGTAATGTCCACTGTGTGAGGCAAGGCAAATACAATGCAAATACAATGCAAATAGCGTGATGCAAATAAAACACAATAACCCACAGATATCGGTGTGACTCTATAATTGGTCCGGGTTACCGGGGACTGTTATTGTCGATGGACAGGTGTCGCTATGTGGTGCTATATGTCGCTTACTTTTCTTTGATCCCGCCGCATGCGCATCACTTTGATTTATTTAGTCAAAGAGAGAGAGACCTCATATTTACTTTCTAAGTGCCACTGACATGTGCGTATAAATATATATTTATATATTTATTCATTTATATGCGTATAGATACGTATAATTTCCCACTAGGCAACAACTCAAAAACACTTCTTTTGAAGTGTTGTGAATGCAGCGCGTTGGGAGGAATGTTCGAGTGTGCCCAATAGAAACGAGGCAGCCAGCCAGGCATGGAAAAGAACTCTCCATGTCAACGCTGCAGTAACTCGCACTCACTGAGAAATGATTCTCTGCTTGCATCGTAACCGGCCAATGTCCTGCCCCTGAGAGCGATATACCCCACCATGATTGGGAGGATTGTTCAGCTCCGCCCACAACACTGTAAAGGGGCATACATATCAAACCCGTGGGCCACATTAGCATTAAACTTTCATTTTAAGGATGGTTAAAAAAACCATCGTCCTGCGGGCCGCAATTGGCCCGTGGGCCGCGAGTTTAAGACCCCTGGTGTAAGGGAATGTGTAAAGATTGGACATAAAACTGCCTAAGATCTGTATAAAGTTGTGGTGGACTTCTTTAGATCATACTAAATGTTTTCAGGCTGATTAAAACTTAGTCACTGATGAGGTGAATTGATTGACGCATTACAAGATATTGGATTATTTCTCCATCATAAGAACAGGTTAAATGTGTAGATATTGCAAACATTGAAGTGATGGTTGGGCTCTGCGCCCTGAGTGGATATCTAGCTATGATTTGCATAATGAGCATAGGAAGATGAATGAGTGCTATTTGATATTGCCAGCTCTGCACTTTCAGAGTCGTCAAACAGCGGTGTAATTTACTCTTCAGGAAAAAATCGAAACCATACTATATGCATCGTATTCACACACACACTCACACACACAAACACACACACAAGCACTGTGATGTGGCCTGGTGCAAAGCAGTGATGCTGTTATCGTCCTATATTTGTTTTTTACCAACAAATGTCATATTTTTATTCCACTTATACCACAGCATTTGTTATGATAATGACATACTTCTATCTGTTTATAGTGTAGTTATTTTGTTGCAAATGTTGGTTAAAAAAAAAGGTTAGTCCCTGTTTTCACATACGTTGTACACTGCCTAGCCAAATAACAACCTTGATTACAGTGTGTAATTGCCATGACATTGTTCAGCTGGTCAGGTTCAGCAACATTATGTGGCAATAAAATGAAGTCAGCTGATGACCCTGAATGTACTGGATGACCAGGTTATCACACAAATGGACTTTCTTACTGAAAGTCTTTGGTGTGTGCTAAAAAAGACTTTATGGAGTAGTTTGATTTTTCTATCCTACATTGCGGAGATAAGTTAAAAATTAATCCAGCTCTGGATGAAATAAATGTTGTGATATTGCTTTAAATTGTTGAAACTATGCCACAGTGAATAAGTTTTCAAGTTTCAAGTGTTATCGTCATATATATATTTAACAATAGAACATCACTACTGGCAATTAATTTCTTGGAATCAGAGCCCCTCAATATTGCACATAAGAAACACATATTGTACGTAAAGGAACATTTAGATAAACTCTTACTTGTCTTACGTTCAAAATAAAATAAATAAAAATAAAATCTAAAAATTCAGATTTCTCTGCGATGGCCTGGCGAGCTGTCCAGGGTGTACTCTGCCCTCGACCAGAGTCGGCTGAGATGGGCGCCAGCCTCCCCGCGACCCTAATTAGGAATAAGTCATTCAGAAAATAAATGAATGAATGAATGAATTCAGATTTCTTGTTTTTTTGTATGTTTGTCACACCTGAGTGAGATCTATCAGTCTGGAAAAAGTCATAAAGCTATTTCTAAAGCTTTGGGACTCCAGTGAACCACAGTGAGAGCCATTATCCACAAATGGCAAAAACATGGAACAGTGGTGAACCTTCCCAGGAGTGGCCAAAATTACCCCAAGAGTGCTGCGACGAATCAAAGAGGTCACAAAAGACCCCACAGCAACATTCAAAGAACTGCAGGCCTCACTTGCCTCAGTTGAGGTCAGTGTTCACGATTCAATCATAAGAAAGACACTGGGCAAAAATGGCCTTCATGGCAGTGTTCCAAGACAAAAACACTGCTGTGCAAAAACAACATTACAAAGAGGCTCATCTAAAATTTTGCCAGAAAACATCTAGATGTTTTTCAAGACTTTCGAGAAAACACTCTGTAGACTGAAAAAAAGTTTTTTTGGAAGCTGTGTGTTCAATGTCATCTGGTGCAAAAGTAACACCGCCACCAAATATGTATGCACAGCAGTTCGAAAAAAGGCGGTTGGTGTCACGGACAGGGCATGTGCTTGCTTATGCCTCTCCCTGGTCGGTGATGGTCGTGTTATAGGGAAGGCAACAAGTTGATGGATGGGAATTGGATACGACTAAATAGAAGAAAGAAAAATGGGGAGAAATAAAAAAAAAATAACTTGAATTTTCTGGTTGACCTCTAACTGCTACAAATCACATTCGCAAACAGCTTATTTCAAAAATACTAAACAAAGACAAAAACGGAAGTATCTTTGACTTCGCACACAATTATCTATCAAAGCTGGGATCAGTATGATGATAATATACTGTTCAAAACTGTTTACTGTTTAAAATTAAATGCTACCCCAAATTTACAGGCTGAGAAGAGCCAAATTTGAACTATATTGTGGGTGAATACACAGACATAACTAGCGAACTTGATAATAGGAGTTGAAATAGAGACACAGGGCTGGTTAAGGATGGCGAGCTTCCCAGGTTTTGTAAATCAGTGTCCACCGAAATCAGCGCTTGCACTACAGCCGTCAAATACAAGTAAACCAGTTCATCTGTTACCTAGAGAACAAAATCGGCCATGATCTCTTCTTTCTTGGATATCAGGTTCTCAGTCCTTGGTAATGTAAAACTTTCTTGACTGTGGAAAATGACACTGCTATTTAAGCAGCTTTCACTTCATGGCAGGTTTCTGTCTTGGTGGGTCCTTTGTTGTTTCATGACTATCTGAACCAGCTATGGTGTTCTTCAGGACCTTCGCACCAATTTATTGTACCTGTTCCTTTATTCCTTTACCAATATATTGTACCTGGATGTAAGAGATTAAGTGTGCATCATATTCTGCAATGGCCTGGTGTTATATTCTACACCCAGTTGTTTTAAGACAATCTTGCTTGAAAAGCATAAAAGCCATCAATCTGATAAAACATGATTTCCTATACTGTATTTTTTCTTCGAGTTTTGGTTTGGTGGATTTTACACAAATTTCTTACCCTATTTTTACCCAGATTTTATTATAAGAAAATATTACTCAACCTTAACCCTGTCAGTTGTCATGTTTTCTCAACGCCCATTCACACACTCATCCATGTGGCCACCCACACACCCACCAACACACCCAACCAGATGCTCACCCACACACCTACATACAAACTCAGTCACATGCTAAAACATGCACTCAATCCAACACTTGTCTTGCCTAATACACACCCAATCGAACCCAGCCACATGTGCAAAACACACTCGCCCCACACAAGCTCATGTACCTGCCAACTCACATGCCACCCACACACTTACCCACACATGTACTTACATGCTTAACTACACACTCATACTCACAACCACACATCCATGTAAAACTCACCCACACACTCATATACACAATCACCCAACTAAAGGGTGAAATATTAATGAAATCACTGTAATGATCGTGTCAGTTAGCTGAATTGAGAAACAGAGCCAGGAAGAAAGAGAGAAGAACAGAGAGAGGCACAGAGACACAAAATTGGGAGAGAGGGAGATAGGTAGAGGAAGAAAAAAAATCAGAGCAACAGAGAAAGGTGAAGAGATAGAGACAGGCAGAATGATAAAGAAAAATGAGAGAGAGAGTTAGGCAGAGGGGCACAAAGAGAGGGAGAAAAGCAAGAAAGAGAGGTGAGGATAGTGAAATGAAATTCATGCATAGCTTAGTGTTTTATCAGACACTTCGGTGTTGTTACTTTTCTTCGAACTGCTCTGTGTTTGATCTCTCCAAGCACACCATTCCAACTTGCAGTGCCTTTGTAGTCAAATTGATTCCATTCTTTTCATGCATCATTGTTGTCACAGCTAAAGCAGTGCGAATTCAAAATATCCACCACAGAGCTTCAACACAATCTACGGCCTTTTGTTCCTTTCCCTCACTTTCTCCTCTCTGTCACACCATTCCTGATTGAGTTAGAGGGAAAAAGTGCAGAAATGGCATAGTAGATATGTTTCCAATTCCTTAGTGAGCAACGTTTGGTAAAATATTGGAGCCTTGCTTGAAATATTAATGCCCCTCCCTCTGCCTTTCTGTCACTGGGTTTCTTTATCGTCTGAGTTTCATGTTTCACTATGACAGTGTGCTCATTGAATAAAGCTCTTATAGTTTTTTTTTCTCTGCATATTTCAGAGTCACAAAGACCTATGTATTCATGCCACAGATAAAGACTTGAGTAGCAACTTTGACTCAAGAGCCCATAATTTTTCAGCATGCTGCAATTTTCAATCTCTGCCTCCTCTTCCACTTTTCAAAAGCTTTATGTCACTAATCTGATACCCAGCACTGTATTTTTGCAGAAAGGAACCCTCTCAGAGAATGCATGGAGCTAGCTGTAGTCAAATTGAGTTTGCTGTATTTAAATGGCATCTCAATAAGCTATGATTAGAAATGAAAGTTATAAAATTTTAAATGCCTAAAAGCAATATTATACAATTAGAATCTGGTTAATTTAATTAATGTGATTCAGAAATGATTGTAGGATGAAAGTAGTATTGCTGTCTCACAGCTCCAGGGTTCTGACTTCAATTCTGAGCTTGGGGTTCTGGCTCTCTTTAAATTCTGTGCAAGATCTCTCCATGTTTGTGTGTTTTCTTTGGATTCTCTAGTTTCCTCCCAAAACTATTGATTAAATGACATAAATGCAATGAATGAAACACTCAACTTGATGCATTCTCCCCAAGCCAATACATATGAAACAGCTATTAATGTGATACTGTATAATTCACCACTTGTTGATCCATACATTTGTATTCAGCCACCATTTACTCTGATAGCCCTAAATAAGTTCCAGTGCAACCAACGGCCTTCAGAAATCACATAATTAATATTTAGACTCTGCCTGTAGGGGGCAGGGTGGTTAGCACATCCGCCATACATAAAAAATTTGCCTGGGTTTAATTCCCAGGCTTGAGCGTTCTTTGTGGAGTTTGCATATGCATCTTGTGCTTGCGTGGGTTTCCTCCAGGTACTCCGGTTTCCTCCCACTGTCCAAAAACATGCACAGTAAGCTAATTGGCTGTTCCAAATTGTCCCTAGGTGTGACTGTGAATGGTTTTGTGTGTGTTGGCTGTGTGATGGCCTGGTGAGCTGTTCAGGGTGTATCCCACCCTTGCGCAGAGTTGGCTGAGATGGGCACCAGCCTCCCTGCAACCCTAATAAAGATTAAGCAGCTTAGAAAATGAATAAATAAATGAGTCAGTCTACCTGTGTTTAATCTAATCTCAGTATAAATACAACTGTTCTGTGAAGACCTTGGATCTTTGTTGGAGAACACTGGTGAACAAACAGCATCATGAAGCCCAACGAACACACTAGATAGCTCAGGGATAAAGTTGTGGCAGAGTTTAAAGCAGGATTGAGAAAGAAAATGTCCCATGTTTTCAACAGTTTAATCTATTCTTTCCAAAAATAGAAAGAGTATGGTACATCTGCATACCTACCAAGACATGGCAAGGAGAACATTGATCAGAGAAGCAGACAAGAGGTCCATGGCAACTTTAGAAAAGTTGTCGAGATCCTCACCTCAGGGGGAGAATCTATCCACAGGGAAACTATTAGTCATGCACTCCACAAATCCCCTTTATGGAAGAGATGCAAGAGAAGGATCATTGTTGAAAGAAAGCCATAAGTAGTCGTGTTTGCAGTTCGCCTCAAGTCATGTGGGGGACACAACAAACATGTGGAAGAAGGTGCTTTGGTGAGATGAGATCAAGATTTTGGCGTAAATGCAAAATGCTATGAGTGTTGGAAAACTAACACTACACATTTCCCTGAACACACCATCCTCTCCGTGAAAATCATAATGGCAGCATCATGTTGTGCAGATGCTTTTCTTCAGCAGGGAAAGGGAAGTTTGCTAAAGACTTGAGACTGGGGCAGTGGTTCACCTTTCCACAGGACAATAACCCTAAACATACAGCCAAAGCTACAATGGAATGGATCGAAGCATATATCCTCTGTGTTTGTCTCAGGGTTAGAAAACTTATTAATTAAGTAACTGAAAAGTGCTGCATTTAACTAAAATGGGAATCATGCAAATGAACACTCTACTTATCCATGTTCCTTTAGTCTTTCCAACACCTGAAGTCTTACACTAGTTTGTGAAATCCAGGACTCTGAAGATGGAATACTGTCATGGAGTCCTCATCACTGCTGGGATCATCTGGATCCTTATCATTATCAATTAAATCCAACATCAGGCCCTTTTTTTTTGGCACACACCGGCAGAAATGTGAAAGGTGTTTCTGGGCCTGGTCCAATCAGCAGCTACTCCAGAGGCAGCTCCTACAAACCTGCAATCCCAAAGCTTCATGGAGCTCTTTGAGAATTCCACAGAGCCCACTACTGACAAGGCAGCCCAACAAATCCCAGCTACCTACCTGCATGAAATTGGTAGAAAACCTCCAACCTAATGTTGCACTCTCCTACATGTAAGCATAATTTATGACAGAGGACATTCAAACCCAGGAAGAGATGACAGAGTTATTAGTCCTAAACAAAAATGGGAAATTTATCTTCCAGTGCTGCATGGTGGCATAGGGGTTTGCACATCTGTGGCACAGCAGGAAGAACCTCTGTTTGATTCCTGAGCTTGGCAAGGCCGTTTCTATATTCAGTTTGCATGTTCTTCCCATGCTTGCATTGGTTTTCTCCAGGCACTCTAGTTTCTTCCCATAGTCCATAGACATGTATGCTAAGTTAATTGGTTGTTCCAAATTGTCCTTAGGTTTGCGTCTGAATGATTGTGTATGTATTGACCCTGCCATAGACTGTCAAATTGTTTATGTTATATCCTGCCTTCACCCAGAGTCGGACTCCAGCCTCCTCGCAACTGTATTTGTATGCACTGGCAAATGAATTAATGAATTTGTTTGGCTCTTCATAACCCTATGGCTAGGCATTTAGGACAGTACAAAACACTTGTTTTATGGTCCATTTCTTTTGGCCAGGCATTTATGGTAGTGTTTGTAAAAGTCAGCTGGTGAATCCACTGGCCACCCTAAAAGTGCCACTGTGCTGCTATCCATTGATCCAATTCCCATTTAAAAGAATTGGTATAGAGTTTGTAGGGCCATTAGCAGACCAGACCCAATAGTCAATAAACTGCTCTACTGTATTACACTGTGATTAACGCAAATAATCGTGATAATTTTCCTGACTATGATTAATATGTGCTTATTTAAACAAAGCTGAGGGCATTTTTCTTATTCTGCTGCAGCTCACTATTTGTCTGCTTCCCTGTCCTGTGTGACTGACAAGTTGAGGAGGGGTAAAGAGGGATACAACACATTACATTTCAACAGCAATCTGAATAAAAAATATTTCTTTTTTCGTTTTTTAAAGGACAGCAGTGTCATAATTAATCATGATGACATACTATCCTGGAAACTTACAAAAACATTATCATAACAGTTCTAGCCATTAGACTTCACATGGGATTTAAAAAATTTATAT
>JBCNYG010000024.1:13138979-13158728 GCA_039654305.1 Porochilus rendahli
TATATACATACATATATATATTTTTTCTTTTTATATATTTGCATCCTCATATTTACATTGACCTTTAACAGTAAAATCCTTTAAATAGTATAAGTTTTAGTTATTGTTATTATTCTTTTCTTATTGTTATTGATAGCTTATTCTTCACATTGTGAAGAGTCGTACTAAGCATTTCACTAAATATTGTACTGTGTATAATTTGTATGTGACAAATAATATTTGAATTTGAATTGTGAATTTGAAAAAGTAAAGAAGGCTGAGAAACGGGTTAAATCAGGTCACGTGCATGCGGATAAACATTTTTAGCTTGGTAACAGAGGAAGGAGAATGTGATCGGAGCTCACATGCCCCTGAACTGCTTTCTAAGCCTTGATTTTGTTCATGTTTTATGTACATTTGTACATTTTTGTATGACCAGTATAAGTTAATTCTCTGTTTTGTGTGTTCGCAGCAATGTCCCTTCCTATAGTAAGCTGCTGCTTACTTTCTGACAGAAATATGACAGACGATGAACTCAGAACTTTTTTGATTATAGATGCTTTTTGTGAACTGCTCGATCATGGAGTCTTAAGAAAACAGTGCCCCAATAAGACTGACAATCAACTTAGTTTCAACTCTGGCTCCTAAAGCCAATTAAACAGCCATGAATATATACAAAACACAAATTATCTTGGATACGCATGTCTAATAGAGTTCATTTACATGGTTAACCAGAGAATGATCTACGTTAACCTACGGAAATACTTCATCTTGGATGACATGGATCTTTTAAATTTATGATCGATCACTGAGATAAGTGTAGTCATCGCATGTGTGGACAACACGTGTACAGACTCATCCTTTGTGCTAAATTTGAAGTCACCATAACACTTACTATTGCTCATGTAACCCAATTATTTTCTTTGAACAACTGATCAGCTGAAGCTTCAAGTGGAAGAAAAATAGGATTAAACCTTAACATCTTAGTCCTTGCTAAGTGCTGGTACATTGGGTTCATTTTAAATAAATAAATTACTGCCTGTAAATGAAAAAATTTACTCCAAAAAAAACAATGATTTAGACCCTGGCTGTCAAATCATTGATTTTGCATTTAAATCAGATGTCCTCTGGCTGATGACATCATATAGTGGCAGACAGCATGGCAGCTTCTATTGATTGACAGGGACTCTCTTTCTGAGGCCGACGGGAGTGATACAAGTGCTGAAAGTTCAATTCATTTCACAGAATTTTTGGAAAATGAAGACACCGATCCTTTAGCCAAGGTTATATCATGGTTTTGTTTAGCCGACTCTATAGAGCCCTACTGTTTTAAGGTGAAGATAAGTGCACTGCTAAATCATATTTTTCTCAGAACATAGTGAAAAAGAGATATCTGTTGCACAATGTAGAATAATGTCAGCTGTGAAAAGCTTACTGGGGAGGATCACCATATGACGCCAGATCCCAGGGATCACTTTCAGTTGGAAGTAATACTCTAACATCTTTACATTCTTTAGATTTAAATTTTAATTTACCTTTTTAACATAAACATGTATTTGGTATTATATATCAACAAACTTGGGTGTTATTAATTTCATTCTGCTTTAAAGCATATTAGATATACCTAGTATTACCTTTTTTTTAACGTGGTTACCTTAGAGCAAAGAGCCTTATGTTTGTTCATGTTTACATTTAGCTGTGTTTGAGCTGGCACATAGCTTAATCCATCATATACACTTATCCAGCTGGGTTTTGGGCTTTAAAGAAAAGATAAAACCAGCTCCCTGTAGCCATTCAGAATACCTTTTGTCAGAATCGCAAACCCCCCAAGGGCAAATGAGAACCATTTGTGTAGTAGTAGTGATCAGTTTCCTTTGGTTTTTCAATCAGCCGGCATCTCCATGTTGGACAGCGTATCGGTGTGAGAGTTGTAGGTCAGCACTTAATCCTCACCCAGGGTTAGCTGAGATGGGTGCCAGGCCCCCCCGACCCTAATTAGGATTAAGAGGTTCAGAAAATGAATGAATGAACGAATAAAATGAATGAATGAATTGTATGCATGATTGGCAGCACAGAAAGGTCTATTCAAATCACAAACTGATGACCCTAGATTTTCCTTTAGCACATTTAGTATAGAGCTGAATTCATCTTTCTCACAATTAGGGCAAACTGTTCAGGCCCTAAAGCAAAGCATTCCCACACCACCACCACCACAAACTGTTTGATTGTGATCATGTTTACCCAGTCTGCAGTTACTTAGATGTTCTTCTTGGTTCCTTTTTCAGTAATGTGCCTTCATGGATTAGTTTTCTATGCGCTCTTCCAGTAATTTTGCTGGTCTGTCCACTCAAGGACAGATTTAACTCTGTTCTGCTTTCTTGATTTGGGTATGATGGCACTCATGGTGATTTAGTGGAGTCGCAAAGTTCAAGAAACAAATAAATATCATGGATTAAAAATTAAAAAAAAAAAAACAAAAGTGAAAATCAGAACAAGGCAAATTCTTTTTTATGCCACTGCAGCTACAATATGTGGCAAATAAAATTAGCAGATTACTGGTGCCATACAGTTGTCTATATCCAATATACACATTGCTGTTTCATTACCTTAATTTAGTACCTTGTTTGTCTGCCCCTGCCCCACAAAATACCTCCCCACGTGCATGGTATGCGTTGCACACAGCATATATTTTGGTCACAGCAGAGCATGACATGGCTGCAAACCTCACAGTGAAAGCTCATCATGAATGCTTCTAATGAGCACTTCAGCCCAACGCATTGGTGTTACTCCAGTTGGCCTTTTTTTTTTTAAATAATTTTGTTAATTAACCTGCTTGCTTTTATTTATAACTGTTGCTGCTGAAAGACAGCCACTTTTTCCTAGCAGCTCCTGGGTGCTGTTTTTGAGAGGCTCTTCACCTTCTGTTTTCCATTGGTTCCTTGACGCTGTTTCCAAGCTTGCCTGTCTGTCTGTTACTTTTTGACGTTACTTTCTTTGAGCTTGATGAAGTTTCTATTTCTGAGCCCACTGAATCTTCTCTCTCTGAGCCTTCTGATGCTTCGTTCTTTGAGCCCACTGATGGTTCTCTCCCTAAGCCCACTAACATTTCTGTCTCGGATCCCGCTGGTGCATCTTTCTATAAGCCCGTTGACGCATTTTCTCTCAGAGTACAGTAATGTTTCTGTCTCTGAGCCAGCTGATGTTTCAATGTCTGAGCCCTTTCTTTATGCATGGTGAGGTTTGTAAATGTGTTGAGGTCTCTCTCCGTAAATGTACTAGTTTCCCTGAGGTCTCAACCTTAATGACCCATACAAAGGATACAGCAGAGATTCCAGCATCAGCTTTTGCAGCAGTTTTAGCTCCTGCATCAGGATTATTGCCTGCATCTGCACCACTGCCTGCTCGAGCATCAGCTCTGGTCCCCCTGCACACAGGCCCAGGTCCACACAGAGATTGGAATTTGAGGTGCCTTGGACTGGTGCCCTCAGAGAGTAGGGTTTTTTACTTAAAGGAACCTCTTTAAAGACAGTATTTAAGGACAGTTGTCAAGATGCTATTGAAAAGGCGAGTGTATCATTGGACATCATGCAGGATTCCTAAATGTTCAGAGGCAGTCTTGGATTTATTTAAATCTGTAAATGACTTCTCACTCAACACATCAGCTTGGACTTTTTAAGTGGACTATTAGTTGCTGAAACTTTCAATAAAATCTGATGCTGTAAACCAGATCATAAACTTATTCATAGTGAGGATAGACATGCTGCTACAAAAATGTAGGCACTTAAACAGGTAGTCTCATCACTTATCTAATAAGAAACTTTATTAAAATATCATGCAAGTCATTAGAATGAGACATGATTGTGCATAAATGATTACCTAACTAAGAGACTGAGACAGCTTCAAAAAAAAAGTACTCATCATGATTGCATATAACAATATTTATTGATTGAGTATTGATGGTGAACAGTAGGGACAGACTCCAGGACAGACTCAGCAGTTTCTGCTTTGAGAATTTTCATGAAAAATGACCCTGTGGTCACCGCTGACTCTGTAACTGCACTAATGTGTTTTTGAAATCAGCATGATGGAGGAACAGACAGCATCTCAGCACATACTTTTAATTATCTGGTGCTGCTGGGCTTACCATGGTACTCAGTGGGATGATTATTAAATTGGACATCTCTACAGCTTGATTTTTGCATATGCCATAGGTTTAAGGAATAAATATGTTTATTTTAACATAAATTACCGAAAAGCACAAAACTAGGTGATTTTAACCCGTGGATTACTAGTGGAGTTTAAACTCATGGTTTTGCCCCGGAAGTAATGTCAACACATTGGGCGGGGTTGTCCAGTGCAAGTAAACAAGCAGATCGGTTCGATGCCTGACATTTTATTTCATAAAAAACATGTTTAAGAAGCAACTATGGCGCGCAATTTTGATGAAATGCGAGTAAATGGTTACCTATTTGAACCAGAGAGGGAGGAGTCAAGGAAACTTGGAGTCTTGTAGAGACGCACTTTAAAATTGGGCATGGACTGATGTTGCCTGAAGAAACCGTTAATTTTATACGTGGTCGCTTTACATAGCTTGTAATACAAATTCACCACAGGTCCCCTTTAAACCAAAATAACAATTATTAATGCAATAATTACAACTAGTATTTATGTAGCAGTGTACTGGCAACACTAAACTGCTGGAGCACAGTGATCAATCTTACAGTCTTTTAATTTGAGCAAACAGAAGACTAACTTTTCGACAGACTGTGTCTTTGTCACAGTGTGTTAAAACTTTAGTCTTCTGTTTGCTCAAATTAAAAGACTGTAAGATTGATCAGTGTGCTCCAGACTTACTTACTGTTTTGTCCTTTGTCCTACTGAGAAGCATTTGATACTGCAGAACTTACTGACTGATGCATGGAGTGCCCTATTTTTAAAACACTAAACTACTATTAGATGTTTATTTTAGTGTCTGGTATCTCATTCATGCATCATCACATAAGTCTTTTTTAAATTTCACATTTTCCTCTTACTTCAGTCATGTTGCAATACATTTGACAGAAAAAAACAGCAACATTTTAGTACTTAAAGGCAAGTCCAGGTGTTTAGATACATCCCATGTCTGTTTAGTAAATGACTCCTCAGTCAGAGCAACTGTGTGGCTAGCCATGTTTGCTGAAACTCATGAAAATCTGGTGCTGTGAACCGAATCATGAAATTATCCACAGTAAGATGGACATGCATTGCTGCACTTCAGAAAAGGTGCTCAGACAGTCAGCAGCATTTAAAATTAAACTGTATTAAAATATGAAAAATGTCATTAGAATAAAATGCATATATGATGCATAAATGCTTATCTATCTAAAAGACTTATATACTCCCTGCTCTGAGAAGCTTAAGAAACAATGGTCTCTCCTGGCTCTCTTAATGCTTGTGCAATGCAGTTTGTAAGAAAGACCAACAGACAATATGTTTTTAACTATCTAGAGTTTCCTTTGACAGGTCAATACTGACACATGCCATGGTAATCTATAGACGGATTTTTAAATTAAACTCAGCTGGGATGACAGCATTCCTGAAACGAAATACACACGTGACACATAAGTGAGTGAATTGATAGAAGTGTGAGAGGAGTGAAGACAAATGTCAAAACACAGACATGAATGTGGGAGACAACTGTTTCTGGTGATATATGCTGGTTAGGAGCTGGGCTGTGCTGCATGGGGGTTGTGGTTAAGCTTTAATGGAGAATGAGGACATGGTTCAGTAATCACAAATTATCAATCATATCACATTCCTCCACTGAGGGGTGCTGTGACAAATGATGTGCAGCAAAAGGACAGCTGCTGTTGAGTCTTTAATTTCACCTTATAAGTAAAACGTTCTAATAACTAAAAACAAAATCACAGTGGATCTGTATGTCTAAACTGCTTATGTTTTAATGTCCTTTTAACTGTGCATTTTCCAATCTGGCTTTTTCAGTGATGTTAGTACTCCAGTTAGTTGGTTTTTGTTTTCTGGTGTTATGTACTTTTGTTTTGATTGTCCCCTTTAGCTTTCCACATCCCCATTATTGTGCATACAGGAAGTGACAAGTGACTATGTGAAAGTCTTTGAACAGCGTGATGACGGACAGCATTTTCTGTGTGTTATGAAGTGGCTGCGTAGGGAGTTAAATTGTGCTCAACATTCAGGTGACTTGATTGAAGCAATTATGATAATACTGTATGCTGCAGGAAAACAATGGGTTTAATGATTCATTCAACATTAAAATAAAAGAGCTTCTAATCATTGACATATTAAATTCTATATAGTGTATATAAGGACAATAAGATGCACATTTCATATTTCATTGACATTACCAATGAGTGTACATGTAAAGCTACAGTACCCTTTCTGGGTTCACCTAGAAAATCCCACATTTTCTATGAGAACACAAACTTATGTGCACCAACTGAGTTGCAAAATAAATATTAAATATTGTCAAGCCACTGACAAGGTTAAAATGATTGTTACTTCATCAAAAAAATTTCCTATTTGCATTTATTAAAGCCTTTAAGACCTTTTGTTGATGCAATATCCATAAATTTCACCCCATGCTACCTCCCATAAGTTGGACTGGCTTTGATAAGCAGTTATCTACCATGTGGTCAAGTTGCTCCCAAAACATCAAGTATTGCATTTCATATCACACAACCACCACCAATCAGGGTGGGGTGTAAGCATGGACATGCCCCCTCTATGACATGCAATGCTACCACCCACCTCTTCTGCGCATGTATATTTGCGGCTGGCCTAACACGCTCGTAGGGAAAGTGATATCCACCCCCTTGTACGAATGAGCTTACAGACACCCATGATTGGTGGGTGATCAGTGTGAGTGACCTCCCTCGCTCCTGTGAGAGCTTGGCCAGTTAGCTCCCATGGACTCCTGGTCAAGGATGGCTGTGGCATCAACCTGAATTTAAACTCACAATCTCCAAGTTGATAGTCATGCACCTTGTGGATGTGCCACTTGGGAGCAACTACTACATTTTTGACAGAATATCAGTGGAGTGATTCTTCTCTAAATAGTTCTTGCATAGTTTGGAGCTTTGTCCAGTTGATATGAGGAAACAGAGTCCTTTCAGGACACCTATGTAGATATTCCAGTAATAATCCAGCTGTTTCCACCAATGATAGTCACGTACAACAATAATAGTATTTAGAATGTCTTTTTGATCAGTTTGATCTGTTTTTATTGATCAAAGTGCTTTTCTTTCAAAAACATTTCTAAGTACCCAAACTTTTAAATGGTAATGTATGTACAACGTTCATTATGTGGGTTAACTAACCTGATCAAATGTTTCTGTTAGCTAACATAATTTCCCATAGAATTAGTCATGCTGAAGTGAAATTCAGACAAACAATGAATAAATCATTTGAAATGTTAAACTGAAGGAAAAATTATAACTTTAACATTGGGGTAGTCAAAAATATAAATTTTAGATTTCTTGCCCTGGATTTCTTTTGATTACGAAAGCTACTAGAACAAACATTAGGTAAACTAAACCAGAATTACAGACACTTTAAAATAGTCAGATTTGTTTTAAATTGAGGTGTGAAGTGGATAAACCCTGAAACAGCAACGCATTATGTTAAGTACTTTTATTATTTATATCCATCAACTAATCCTTGGTATTGCATCACTGCCACCGGATAGCCAAAATATTGCAGTGTTGCCATCAGAGAAGTTGAATGATTATTGCATGACTGGCATGTGCAACATAGTAACTCAACTGTGTACTTTTAAAATATTTTTAATGAATAATAAAACAGCTTTAATATGATATAGAATTATTAATTGTCGAAGGGTTTAAGGGGTGATAACAACCCCATGCCCGAATAATTCTTTGTACCAGTCTTTGTCTCATTTTGTAATTGCTTATTATTTGTCCATGTCGTTTTTTTATTGCTATGAAATAACTCTAGGTGTTAATTTGAAATTAGGCAAAATTACCTATCTATTTACCTGCTACTGTTTTTCATTTATGAAAATAATTTCTTTCTTTATTAATTTATTAATTTATTCTTTGAGTTAACAGGAGATGTGCTATACCATGATATATGTTGTTAGTGTGGTATAAAATAACTTTTTTGATTACATCACCCAGCCCTAGTTTGATCAATTTCAAACTCAAGACTAGCCCTCATTGGGCTTGGGCATTTCTGTGTGCCCAAAATGTAAAAAAAAAAAAAATCTGTTTTGTGTATTATAAGCAGTTCAGAAAATGAATGAATGAATACATTTTCACAATCACAAAATTTAGGATCCTTAAAGGTTCTATGTATAATTCAAGAACAAAAACACTTGGTATTTTGAAAGGTATCTATCAAAAGCTTTAATTAATCAAACCTAGCCTGTCATTTTTCCATGTCCTGAATTGGACAACAGATGAATGAATAAATGAATGAATCACAATTGCTTCCTACACTCTCTACATTGACTCACTATTTACTTTCAATTGTTTTTAATTGTCTTGGATTAGTTTGTTAGACTTTTGAAAAGGTTTAACAGTAGATTTATGCTTTATAGATATTTACATTTTACAGTTACAGCATTTAGCAGACGCTCTAAACAAGAGCGACTTACAGAAGTGCTTTAAAGTCATTATCAGTGAATATATGCTTAAACTGGTTGTCAGGACCCAGACTTAGTATACCATCGGTCAAAACCTCAGTGGATATAACTGTTTTATTTATAAATTAAACAGTGCTTATTTTTTATTATAAAAAATCCTAATGTGTAATTGTTTCTTTTTTAAGGATTATAATCGAATTTAATTGAAAAATATATAATTTTTACCCTTTTATTTTTCTGCCTAAGTTTAGTGCCTAAACAATGATTTAGCTCAGATGTATTTGCTAGGGACTAAGGCATTTTAAGTAGTTCTCTAATCTCTTCCTCACTCTATAACTTAAAAATGTCCATAGTAGTAATTACAGTATTCTGAACCAATAATTTCTCTTGATCATTCTTTTAAAATGCTTGTTTGTGAAACACGATTCAAGTGCTTTGTTAAGGTTTACAAGCTGTAACATCTAAATTGTCCATTACCGTACAGTTTGCAGACTGAGCCACCACACTGCCCTACCAAGGAATAGTTTCCACCTGGATTTAAGTTAGCAAATAAATAAGAGACTTTGATTGGATAAAAACTGTAAAGTTAATATGTTTCAGTTAGTAACATTCTTTAACCTTGACTGATGCAGTAAGTACTGTGTTTCAGAGGGTTAAAATAATTGGCCTGCATCAAACAAATAAAGAAAACAAGGAAAATGCTGAAATTACTAAAATTGGGTTAAGAACTGTCCTTCTGGAAAGATAGTGCTGAACTATAGACTTCATACAAGAAATGTTGTTAGAAAAAAATACCATGACTGGGCTCAGTCCTTGTAAAATTACCTTGCATGTCATAATTCAATGAACTTTAACCAGACATAGAACATGTTTCACCATTAACACAGGCAAAATTTCAAGGTCCTAGTTCAAAAACTTTCCGAGATATGTTCATTTAAAGATTGCAGGCTAGTACTCATTTGTCGGCCCGTGACTTGCTATTTACCATTTGGGGCATATTTGAAAGCTTGTAACTCCCTTAATAATTACTGTATAGGGCTGAAACTTTGCACACCAAAATAACAGGACCAATTCAGTCTGCAATTTTGGAAAAAGTGTAATTTCAAAGAAAGTATTTTCAAATTTTTGGCACAAAATATATTCACCACCCCAAAATTTGAAGAATCAATATCAATAAGATAAAGAACAATAACAATAATTATAACTATTGAAGGACTTTATAATTAAAGGTCAATATAAATATAAAAATGTAAAATATAAAATAAAATAAAAAAATTTAATATAGAATACAAAATATAAAAAATTAAAATAAATGCAGTGGCAATTTTATAATTAATACTGTATAAAAGGTGTCAAGTGTCTGTAAAATGTCGGTGCTGTGTGCACACAAGATGTCCAGGTAGTGTGGTTATTGTGTGCGCAGAGTAGGGCAGGGTGTACAGAGTGTAAATTGTGTGTGCAACAATCAGCTGAGGTAGGATGTAATGTTCATGTGTAGGGTAGAGTCTACAAAGTCCAGGTACCAGTGCTCTGGTTGAGGGCCCAAACGGCCTGCAGGAAGAAGCTCCTCCTCATTCGCTCAGTGTTTGCTTTCAAGGAACAGAAACGTTTCCCTGACCAAACAGAGAGAAAAGGGTTCATTGTTGGGATGTCTGAGGTCCTTCATTATCTTTCTGGCCTTACTTCAGCACCGCTTGCTGCATATAGTGTCCATCTCATTAAGCTCAATATGCATGGTATGCTTTGCTGATCGCACCACCCTCAGGAGAGCTTGCCTGTCCTGTTTGGTGCTGTTTCCAAACCCGCCTGTGATTCTTCCCATCAGGATGCTCTCAGTGGTGCAGGTGTAGAAAGATTTTAGCACCCAGTTTTTCAGGTGTCTGAGATGATTGAGACACTGTCGGGGCTTCTTCACCAGGATGTTAACATGACAGGACCATGTCAGGTCCAGCATGATGGAAACACCTAGGTACCGGAAACTGTCCACTCTCTCCACTGGGGTTCCATTGATGATCAGGGGGCTGGTAATTCCTCTCCTGCTTAAATTCTGAAGTCCACTATCAGCTGCTTAGTCTTGCTGACATTTGCATACTGTCCCAACCGATCTACTAAGGATGCCAGCGCACACCTCCATCATACAGCCCTGATTCATCTGGACTGCGGAAAGAGGAATTATGTGAAAATATTGTTTGTTGACTACATACAGTTCAGCATATGCAATATGGTGTTTTAATGAGTGTCCAAAAACTGAAAGGAAGGTGAAAATTTGTTGATGTTACGAGCCCCTGAAGAAGATGTGGACAGCTCACCAAGGTTATTTTCATAAACTTTGCTTGTGATATAATATATCCTTATATCAATTTTTCAGTCAAAAATTTTTACTAGTAAAATTTATGAACATTTCAATAGGCTATGTATGAAGGAAAAAGCAACAAGGCTGAAATGTTGTGTGTTGCTAGATCTGATATACATGTTGCACGTAGTAAAGTTTCACAACCTTGGTGAGCTGTCCACATCTTCTTCAGGGGCTTGCAAGATAAGCAAATTTTCACCTTCCTTTCAGTTTTTGACACTTTCACATTTATTCAACACCAGAAAATAAATATATATGTCTCCCCAGAGAGGTAGATTAAAAACTGAGGTATAAGTAGGAGTGTTGATGGTGTGGGAAACAAGTCATTAGTACTCTGGAGATCTGGGAACAATTAGCGTGGGAGTTGCAGAGTCAGTTGAAAAGTGAGGACTTGACAATACTCCCCAGGAGCCAGCGGTGGAGGGGGTTTGGCTGCTTCACCCGACTCTGCTGACAGGGAGACCAGGGGTAACAGGATTTATTTTTGCAGCGATTGGGAAGGGACCAACAAAATGGGGACTTAACTTTTTGCAGGAAGTGTGCAGTCGGAGGTTCTGGGTTGATAGCCAGTCCTTATCTCCCACTTTGTAATAATGTGGCTCAGAGTGCTACATATCCACTCCAGTTCGTGGATAGCCCATTGGAGATGCTGGTGAGACTCAAAGGCAGTGTCTATTCCAAGGTTAATGGAGCGGCTGGTGACCAAGCACGCATTGGAAGGGGGTGAGCCCTGTAGCTTGCTGAAGAGAATTTTGGGCATACTCTGCTCAGGTCAGGAATTGGGCCCAGGAGCTTTGGTGGCAGTGACAAAAGGTACCTAGGAAGCATCCTAATGAAACTTTTTGCTCCATCTGCTCATTGGTTTGGGGATGATATCCCGATGAAAGGCTGACGATCACACCTAGGAGTTAAATGAACGCTTTCTAGAAGTTGGAGATGAATGGAGGGCCCCTGTCCGAGACAACATCTTCTGGTAAGCCGAAGTTGCAGAAGGGGTGTTTAAACAAGGCCCAGGCAGTCTCCACAGTTGTGGGAAGGGACGGGAGAGTGGTAATTTTTCAGGTTTTCTTAATTTGGAAAAAAACAACCAGAAGGATACAAGTGTTACCTTGAGAGGAAGAAACATCAGTCATAAAGTCTACTCCCAGGTGTGACCATGGCCGCCGAAGGACAGGCAATGGAAGAAGTTTTCCAGCTGGGAGGTGCCGAGGTGTTTTGGCCATGGCATACTCCTAGCATTTTTTGCCACAAATCTCCTGACCATAGTCAACATTCTAGGCGAGTGCCCATGTCAGTGGGAGTCTTAGGCCCTGAGGAACGTATTGGCGACCCAGTGGTGTGTCAGATAGGGCCGGGTCTGATCCCAAGTGACCCAAATTTGTTTTTCCAGATCCCATTGGATGGAGTGGTTGAAGACCTGAGGCAGAAGTATGAGCTCAGGCTGTTCTGAGGCTTCATTGGGCTCATGCAGGAGAAGGCATCTGCTTTTACATTGTTAGATCTGGGTCAGTACTGGATGGTAAAATTTAACCTGGTAAAGAACAGGGCCCAGCGAGCTTAAAAAGGGTTACGTTGTTTGGCTTCTTTTAGATAAAATAGGTTCTTGTGGTCTGTGATCACTTTGAGGGGGAACTGAGCCCCTTCCAGTCAATGCCGCAACTCCTTATGGGCTAATTTTATAGCCAAGAGCTCCTGATTTGCCATGTCATAGTTTTGCTCTGCCAGGCTAATCTTCCTAGAGTTTCCTAGAGGCGCAGATTAAAATTTGCTGTTTTTTCTCAGGGGGACACTGTGACAATACTACCCCTACCCCACAGATAAAGGCATCTACATCCATGATGAAGGGTCTGGCAGGGACTGTGTGCTGAAATATTGGGTGGAGAGAAACACCTTCTTGAGGCTACGAAACGCATGCTGTGCTGATTCAGTCCAGGGCAGAGGCTTGGGTTTGGCATGGAGGAGGCTGGTCAAGGGGTGTGTCAGCTTACTAAAGTTTTGAATGAACCATCTAAAGAAATTGGCAAAGCCTAAGAATCACTGGAGGGCTTTTATGGACTCAGGTTCTGTCCAGTGTTTAATGGCCCTTACTTTCCCCTTCCCATTCCGAATGCCTTGGGCGATCCTCGACTTAGCCAAAGAAGGATAGTCATCTAATGGAATGAGCATTTTTTGGCTTTCAAGAAGAGTTGGAATTGACAGAAGTGCTGGAGTACCTGTGTCACATACTGAAGATGGGTTGGATGGTCAGGGGAGTAAATAAGGATGTCGTTGATGTAGACAATGACAAAGTAATCCAGCATGTCTCTAAAAACTTTGTTCATGAATCCTTGAAACATTGAGGGAGCGTTAGTAAGCCCATATGGCATCAGAAGGTACTCATAGTGGCTGGTGGGAGTGATAAAGATGGTCTTCTACTAATCCCCTTTACAAATGCGTGCTAGGTTGTTGGCACTGGGAAGATCCAGTTTCATAAATACAGTTGACCCACATAGTTGTTCCTGGGCAGAGGGCACATGAGGAAACAGGTAGCGAAATTTGACAGTATTATTATTTAGGGTGCGGTAATTGATACATGGGTGGAGACCTCCATCCTTCTTGGAGACAAAAAGAAGCTAGAAGTAGCTGGAAAAGTAGATGGTTGGGTATAGCCCTGGTGTAGAGCCTCTTCTACATAATTGTCCATGGCTCTCCACTCAAATCCTGCCCTTTGGTAAGGACACCCCAGGGATAAGATCTATGGTGCAATCCCATGGTTGAGGAGGTGGCAGTCCTGCTGCGAGATCCAGACTGAAGATGTCATGGTAGTGTCTTGATAAGCCAGGGCCGGACCAGGATGACATTAGCCATAGAATGTTCCAATACGAGTAAGGATAATTCCTGCTGATGTAGGCACCCCATGCCCCACACCTAGGTGGAGGAAGTTGCCTGCTATTCATGGACAGCCGTAACTGTAAGGGAACAGGAAGGAGTAGTGAGGGAGACTAGAGTGAATAATGGTTGGGACCGGGTGATGTCAATACTGTGTCCAGTCATCATGAGACGTGGGGCAGGCAGAGGTGAGATGTTCTGGCTGGCCGCAGTACAGGCACAGTCCCTCTATCATCCAATAGTGTTGGTCTGCAGGAGTTAATCGCACCACATCTACTTGCATGGGTTTTGGGATATACAAGTGGGTTTTTGGATTTCTGACTGGAGTGAGTAGGTGGTCTGCCACTGCAGTTCGGCTAAGCATCCTCTCCGCCGATGTGCGATAAAGTTGGCTAGCTGAATAACCTTCTCCAGTCCCAGAGCTGCAGTCGAAGGGACGCTTCCAAGCCCTGCTGGAAATGCGTTACCAGGGTTGAACAAAACATGGGCCCCAAGAGCCACAAAAACAAGGAACAATGGCAAAACGAAATGAAACCTGCCACCAGGGGTGGACCAAAACAAAGCAGCATGAGAACAAGATGGACTTCGGGGTAAATCCTTTAGGAAATGTTGGGGAGGAGAGAAGGTAGCAGAGGGAAGATAACAGGAACAGCGTGGAAGGGTCAGGTGAGTCAAACACTTGTGATGGTAGCGGGTAATAGCATAGCTTCAACGAGGCTCGACGCCAGTTGGAGTGAGACTGAGCTATAAGTAGGAGTGTTGATGGTATGGGAAACAAGGTGAAGGTGCATGTCATCAGTACTCTGGAGATTGGGAATGATTGGTGTGGGAGTCGGGGAGGGAGACTGGTGTGGGCGTGACAGTGGCATAGTTTCTTCAGGAGTCTCCATTTAAGTGTAGTTTCTCTGAGCTTTGCAGGTTTGTAAACAGGGTGAGGAGACAGCACCTGAGAAGGTAGCCACACTCACCTGCTG
Source organism: Porochilus rendahli (assembly GCA_039654305.1). NCBI lineage: Eukaryota > Metazoa > Chordata > Actinopteri > Siluriformes > Plotosidae > Porochilus > Porochilus rendahli. The sequence continues at coordinate 13,153,774 of JBCNYG010000024.1, forward strand.
GTTAAAGATTTTATATAGTTAGTAACTAATCTCTTAAAGTTCCTGGTAACTCTTCCTCCTCGTCCTCCAACCATCTCTCTCTCTCTCTCTCTCTTTCTCTTTCTCTCATTGTCTTCATTCATCATCTTCTCAAAATACTCTTCTTAGCACATTCTCATTGCTTATCAACACATTATTTTGATTTTTTATCATCTTTATCTCCTTATCGTATGTTACATATTTCCCTGCTGGGAGCTGGCAAGTCGTATTTAGCCATTTTCCCCATCTTTTGTGTTCAGCTTCTCATACAACTCATCACATGCCTATTCCATAGCTTTTGCCATCTGTCTTTACCTTACTTTCTTCATCTTGCCAAGTGTCCCATTTATTTTTCACTTATGTTGATGCTTTCCTGAACTTCCTTGTTTCACCAAAAAGTCTTTTGTCCTGCTTCTTCTGTCCAGATGTCACCCAAAGTACCTTCCTAGAGTTCTCTCTCTTCTGCTGTAGCTATCCAGTCATCAAGCAAAAACAATGCCTGTTTTTCCTCTCTGAAATTCACACTGCAGGCTTCCTCCTATAGTACTTATAAAAAAAGGAACTGACAATTGATGATCTAATAATAGATATGATTTTTTTTTTTACTTTTTTAAATTAATTAATTAATTTTTTTACATACCCATCAAGAAATGTTTACTGCATGGCCAGTCATGCTCAGAAGGTTCCCACAACTTTTGAAGATCATTCAAAGCTGTCCGTTTGAGAGCCCCTTGCCAGTTTAATTTCCTGTTGTTGGATGATAAGATCGTTAATAAAAAAAAAACTGTGCACCCTGCAGCACAACAGTTACCTGGTGTTCTGTCCATCCCATTAAAATATAAAAAAATATAATTCAAATTCAAAGCAGTCGCGACGGCGGCCGACCTCGACAGCGCCGGAAGTAGAATGGTAGTAATTTAGTAATATACAAATTACCTTAACACCATAGTGCCTTTGTGTGGATTATTTATTTATTTATTTTTGTCAATGTGGACCAGCTGTTGGTGACATCACCGATCAAAGTGTCTATTGAAAAAGAATAGAGTTCTTTGCTATTAAACTTCCCTTGGTTAAAATTAATAAAAAAAAAACATTTCCAATAGCCTGTGTTCTGTGTTTTGCAGATCTGTATATGATGATGAAAATGAAGGGAGCAAGCGGGACCGAGGTTGTGGTCCACAGTACCAGAGCACCACTGTGCGTATCCTCACACACTTTGAGACAGCACCAGTGGATGGGCGGGGACAACCAGATTTCTTGCTGGGCAGTGATTGGCAGATTGATGTGACAGAGTTGGTGAAGGATTTATTGAAAGTGGAGGATTTACAAGTTGCCAAAATTATAGATGGCTCAACATTGATGGGACTGAATATTGGAACCACCAAAATCCAGGTGAGATACCAGAACTCCCTGTTTACTTACATATAGCCATAAAAAATTATTAATGTCTAGTTTGAGGTTTAGTGCCTAACTCAATTATATCAAATCTCATTTATTTAAAAAAATTAGGTTATTATAGGAAACAGTGCTAAACAAATGCATTTAATTGAATTTTTTGCACATTGTGTTATGTGTGATATTATAAGTAGTAAACTTCCAGCAGAAGCTTACTGGAATAATTTTCTTTTTATGTGATTGGATCAGAATTTTAGTAGACATTTAGTTCACTTGTGTAAACAAAAACACGACTCTATGTACTGGGCATGTTGATTGATTAAATCCATGTGTGATTTTTTTTTTAAATCCAAAACAAACGTTAAAAAAATATATAAAAAATATTAAATTGCAAAAATACAGTCAAAACAAAGAAAACTAAGAAAATAAAACAGTGTCTGTATGCAAAATTATCAACAAATTTTTTAGATACCATGCGATTAAATGCTAAACTGAAACATTTTGTATGTTTATCTACCCAGTTGAGCCTGATATGCTATCATTTCTTAAAACTCTGTTCATCTAATGGAACAGCAAGCAGCAAACACCACAACAATCCTAATTCTCTCCTATGACTAGAGAGAATTTGTCTCCACTGTGGACGGATAAATATGGCCTCCTGCCTGCCAAAAAATCTTAATTTGTCATTTTCCTAGCACAGCAGCTGCAGGATGCATCATGGTGTGCAAATGGCAGACGGATGAGTTGCAGTTATCCTAGCACTTATTTATACTCAAAATGAAATTATGTCAAGGACAGCAGAAAAAACTAAAAGCAGCACTTTCAAAAAACTGGCCCTGGCTCTATGGTAGGATGGATATGTGGAGCCAAAATAAATGAATATTTGAATGAATAAAAATAAATAAATAAACGAAAAGATAATTTACAGATAAACACAGGAAAAATGCTATCCCAATCCAATTGATAATTTTTTTTTTCAAGTTTAATACTGGCCCCACCTACTTTGTGTTATTAATGCTTTCTTTATGTCCTTTAAACAGAAATCATCAGTGGTTTTGGAGTTTATTTAAATCTGTGAAATTAGGATTCATACTGAGATTGCCCTCACAGGTATTGACAGCCGAGATGTAACTACAGACTTAATTGTTGCTCATATATGACAGCTATGCACAAAAGGTTTAGTGAAATGTACATGTTTCTACAATTCTACATATTTAAGAGCAGATTTATTGGACAATATCAGCCTGAGTGAGACAAAGTAATAAATCCAGAGTTACTGTCTGACTGTGTGACGTTGTTAAGTTTGGTTGAATATGCGCTTTAGAATATATGTAATCCTTTTACCACCAGCTAGTGTATTGAGAAACTCACTTTATGTGGTATGATGAAGCCTTAATCCTTCTTCAATGTTTTTATATGCCAAAAGAGACATTTCAAAAGGTAAATAACTGCCTAGGGTACTGTATGTTTCTCAATTTCCATAAGAACTATTTGGAGACTAGTGGGAATATAGTTTGACCTGTAAACACATATAATGCAAAATCAAATACTTAAATGATTAACACAATTAATAACACAATGCAGGATATCAGTTTTAGAAAATGAATTAAAGATATGAAAAAAACATATTCAAACCCTTTTTATAGAAAAGAAAAAATAAGAAAAACAATACACCTGGGTAGGTACGATTCTCCTTGACAGATTAGAAAATGTTAAGGGAACAGCCCTCTCCTGGTTTAAATCTGGTCTACATGACTGTTATCAGTTTGAAGTCAAGCTTTTTTCTCTATACATGCTCCCACTGAGTAATATTAATCGTGAGCATAAGTTTATAATGTCACTGCAGGATGCTGAAAAACTTGTTCATGATTGGATTATAGTAATATGTTACTATCTGGGTGTTCTAAAAGGTGCAAAAACAAGCTCCAGTTAGTCCAGAGTGCAGCAGCAAGAGTTCTTACTAGTACCAGAATACATGAGCACTTCACCCCTATCTTATTAACACTGCACTGGCTCACAATTAAATTTTGAATCTAATATAAATTGCTACTTTTAACCTATAAAACACTTCATGGTCTGATGCCACATTATCTTAGCAAACTTCTTGTTGTTTATGACCCAGCACACTCCCTGAGATCAAAAGGTGCAGGCTGCTTAGTGATACCTCATATATTGAGGACTACTGCAGGGGGCAGAGTTTTCTCTTTTAAAGCCCCATAGTTATATTCCAGTTAATGTTCGGGACTCAGGCAGGTCCCGACTCAGGCTGAAAACTTACTTGTTTAGTCAAGCATTTCGTTAATATTCTTTTATCAGGCAAAGGAGCAGATCGGGGGGTTCTCAGGCATAGAGAGTTTTGGTAACCTGTGATGTTGGGTTGCTCTCGCTCCCTCACTCTACCTGCTTTGCAACAATAGCAATTGTATAAAACGCTATACAAATAAAACTGAATTGAATTGAATAGTGAGCAGGGCTTTCAAACTAAGCTGGTGGCCGGCAGGATTTCTGTCTACTAGAGTTCTGTGCGCTGTCTACTAAATTCGTTTTCAAAAGAAAAAAATCTGCATATTATCTACATGCAACGTGCCTCCCACCATCTCACACATATATTATATTATTAAAATGTATTTTATCACTTGATCATTCCAGTGTCGATGTACAGCAGTAAGCTCAACCTGCTTTTCACAACAGACAGAGCAAATGTGCATCTCAGATCTGTTATATTGGCTTTGGAGAGCAATGTGCATTTCGTGCTTGGATCTCTGCATTTGAAAAGAGAAAATATCTCATACTCTCAGCGAAGCCCTTCCTGTCCATGTAGATGGTTTAAACAGCACTGTTTCCTCTCGATGATGACTGTGCAGTTTTTCTAGCTCCCTCTAGGTAACTTAACCAAACTTGCTTCTTGTCCGCTAAAACACAAACACCTCGATGGAGAGTCCAACTCACACTCTCACAGTACGTAGTTCGACAACAGTTCACAGTTGTCACTGATAAACCACGACATCGACAACACACAGTCCACTGCTATCTGCTCCATGCCATTCCCCTTTCTCTCCTATTTCTTCTCCTTTTTTTTCTTCCCCTTGGGTCCTCCTAGGAAGTGCAAATCCCAAAGGCCATGACCTGTCTCAACATAATGCATTCAGAATCACCTTGCAACCTCCCAAAAGCACTGAGCCCTATGAAATTACACTTTTAAGTCACACATTTCTGACAGACTTTTTTTTACACATTTCAATATCCCATTTATCTCAAAGCATTATTCATGTAGGTTTTAACTTGACAACTGGCAATTTATTCCTTATTATTCTTTAGCTTATTTCCAGGAGAGGAAAAATAAAATAAATTTAACTGATGTTTATCAGAGTATTAAATATATGAAATACCATTCAGGTCAAAAATTGTATAATTCTACTCTTAAATCACTCACAAGCCCTGCGATGGCCTGGCGAGCTGTCCAGGGTGTACCTCGCCCTTGCCCAGAGTCGGCTGAGATGGGCGCCAGCCTCCCCGCGACCCTAATTAGGAATAAGCGGTTC
>JBCNYG010000024.1:13171386-13193865 GCA_039654305.1 Porochilus rendahli
AGCACGGGGAAAACATGCAAACTCCACACAGAAACGCCCGAGCTGGGAATCGAACCCAGGACCTTCTTGCTGTGAGGAACCACTACGCCACCGTGCCGCCCCAGATAAAATACAAACAAAGATAATCGTGTAACGGTAATTTCTGAGACTTGGTTGGATACTTTCACCCCGGACGCTGCAATTGAGCTTGTGGGCCATGCTACCTTCAGAGCAGACAAAACCAGCATGAAAAAACCAGGAAGAAACTTGGAGGAGGCCTGTGTGGTTACATTAACAACAGCTGGTGCTTCAACGCCATAATCAAAGATTTTCACTGCTGTCCGGACATAGAGTATCTGATGGTACAGTGTGGACCTTTCTACCTGCTGAGAGCACGTTTGTCTGTAGTTATAACTGCAGTTTATGTGCCACCCTAAGCTAATGCTAAGCTAGTCATGGAGCTGCTACAACACTTCATTAACTACCAGCTAGCAGCGCAGCCGGACTGTGTTATAATTGCGGCAGGAGACTTTAGTCATGCAAAACGGAAGTCTGTCCTGCCTAGATTCAACAAAAATGTGAATTTTCTGACAAAGAACACGATCGACCAGGTCTACACCAACATTCCAGACGCTTATAAAGCCACCCCTGCCGTATTTCGGACTCTCAGATCATCTCTCTGTGTCCCTGATTCGTGCTTATAAACCTAAAATCAAGAACCAGAAACCATGTTTCAACAGTGAGGTGTGCACCCTGCTTAGAGCATGGGATGATGCCTTCAAGTCAGGAGACCAGCAAGCTTATAAAGAGGCATGCCGGGCCCTGCAATGAGGCATTTAAAAAGCCACGCACAAATATAAACTACTCATTGAGGAGCACTTTACAGGAATGTGAACAGGAATATGTGGAAGGGGATCAAGACACTCTCTGGCTACGAGGATACGCACACATCAGCGGACTCCCTGAAACTTAGCACGCACTGCTCTTCCAGAGAGGGGCGATGACCCCATCCAGCTGCAGCAGCACCAGAGCCGAGCCACCCTCCGCAGAGTCAATGTGAGGAAAGTTACTGGTCCAGATGGGGTAACATGAAGGGTATTTAAAACATGCGCAGATCAACTAGCAGTAGAGTTTTTACCACCATCTTTAACCTCAGTTATCTAAAAGAGTATTTGACCGTGGAAGTGTGACTCTATTTCCAGTATTTCATCTGAAAGTAAATATTAAATCTAGAATGTGATCAGCATTAGTGGGTCCCATTATATTCTGATGTACCCCTACTGAATCTAGAATAGACATGAACGCTGGTCTCCAAGGACCGTCTGGGTTATCAAAATGAATATTAAAGTCACAGACGATTAAGATTTTTAAATGTTATTATTTTTATTTAAAGAAACAACCAAGTTGGTTCACGGAGGAACTTGGAGTACAGCCCTGGGGATCTGTAAATAATAAATAATAAATAATGGGATGAACTGCATAGACATATGTGACACATGTATTGTGTATATGTCACACAATGTATGATAGGGATAAAAATGTTGAACACATTACCAAACATAGTTAACTGTTCCCATTCATTCTTTCCTTTACACGGATCAGTCATCCTGACAAACTGCCCCAAAGCATGATGTTTCCACCCCCATGCTTCACAGTAGCTATGGTGTTCTTTGGATGCAACTCAGCATTCTTTCTCCTCCAAACACGACAAGTAGAGTTTTTACCAAAAATTTCTCTTTTGTTTTTATTTGACCATATGACATTCTCCCAATCTTTTACTGGATCACTAAAATGCTCTCTAGCAAACTTCAGACGGGCCTGGACATGTACTGGCCGCGAGACACTTCTGGCACTGCAGGATTTGAGTCCCTGGCGGCGTAGTGTGTTACTGATGGTAGCCTTTGTTACTTTGGTCCCAGCTCTCTGCAGATCATTCACTAGGCCCCTCCGTGTGGTTCTGGGATTTTTGCTCACCGTTCTTGTGATCATTTTGACCCCACAGGTTGAGATCTTGAATGGAGCCCCAGATTGATGGAGATTATCAGTGGTCTTGTATGTCTTCCATTTTTTAATAATTGCTCCCACAGTTTATTTCTTCACACCAAGCTGCTTACCTATTGCACACTGTCTTCCTAGAATGGTGCAGGTCTACAATTTTATTTCTGGTATCCTTTGACAGCTCTTTGGTCTTGGCCATAGTGGAGTCTGACTGTTTGAGGTTGTGGACAGGTGTCTTTTATACCGATAATGAGTTCAAACAGGTGCATTTAATACAGGTAACGAGGAGGACAGACGAGCCACTTAAAGAAGTTGTTACAGGTCTGTGATAGACAGAAATCTTGCTTGTTTGTAGGTGACCAAATACTTAATTTACTGAGGAATTTATCAATTAATTCATTAAAACTTCTACAATGTGATTTCCTGGATTCTTTCCACCATTCTGTCTCTCATTGTTGAAGTGTACCTGTGATGAAAATTGGAGACGTCTCATCTTTTAAGTCAGAGAACTTGCACAATTGGTGGCTGACTAAATACTTTTTTGCCCCACTGTATGTAGTCGGTACCTCTCAACTTCGCACACTAGCTCAGGTTCCTTCCCAGCCAGAGACGTGATATTCCATGTCCCAAGAGCCAGAGCCAGTAGCTGAGGATCGGAGAACCCATGCCTTCGGCTGACACCTGGCTCACACTGCACCTGATAACTATAGCAACTCCCACAGGCTCAGCCCCAATCTTGGGTGATTGTGTGAAGTTTCTGTGAACAAATTCTCGCAAACATAAAAAAGTTAAAGTAAATGTCCCTAGTTAGGTATAAATATTGTGTTCCTAGCACTTTGAACAAAAGCTGTATAATGGGATCTCTTTAACTCTTTTTTAGAGATTTGGTGTATACTATGCAGAAAAATAAGGGAAACCAAACTAAATAGTCTATATTTACCCATTTTAACAATGACAGAGGCAGGTCAAGGGTGACCTGTGCTTCAAGCCGAGCTAAAAGTGTAGATAACAGCGTCTGTTTAGCCCGCATCTTCAGAATTGAGTACACGCTACATGTGCTCCTTAAAGGTGTTTTGGTATGTATTATGCAGGAACACAGTAAAAACAAAAAATGCGATCTGACAATTCATCATTTTTATTGAAGCATTATCCACTCGGAATAATGTTTTTGAATCCCGAGAAAGCTGACCAATCATATTGCATCATAATAATGCATAGTTAGGTGAAGTAAACAAAAAATAGCTAAAACAAGGCATATTATATTTGTGAACCAAGTAACTGTATGCCATGAATATAAAAGATTTAATATATTTTAGCGCACCCAACATAATAGGGTTTTCACCACAACTAAACATAGGTAGATCACTGTGATTTAATTAAGGCAAATAAACATTTTATTCACAAGAAAATTTGAAGATGCTTGAAATAGTATTTTATGTTTATGGTGTTGCTAAAAATTCTAAAAATCATGCCTTTGTTTTTTTTTGTTTAGTTTTTTTTTTTCATTTTCATTTCATTTTTACATATGTAGATCATGAAATCTGTAAGTGCACAGAAACTTAAGTAGTCTGATAATACTTGAAACTGTACTGTACTTACCAGACTGGACATGATCAGACATGAGAAATGAGAAATGTATATATAAAAAAATGATTTAAAATTGGCACACGCATATGTATTCAACCACTTTGATATGAAGCCCCTCAAAAGTTCTGGTGAAACTAAATGCCTTCAGAAGTCCCACAATTAGTGAAATGTAGTCCACCTGTGTGCAATCTAAGTGCCACATTATCTGTCAGTATAAACAGACCTTTTCTGAAAGGCCCCAGAGGCCATGAAGACCAAGGAGCTCTCCAAACAAGTCAAGGACAAAGTTGAGAAGTACCTGTCAGGGTTGGGTTATAAAAAAAAAATCCCAATCTCTGATGATCCCCCGGAGCACCATTAAATTCATAATTTTCAAATGGAAAGATGGTACCACAACAAACCTGCCAAGAGAGGGCTGCCCACCAAAACGAAACGAAATTAATCAGAGAGAGGCAGCACAGAAACCAAAGGTAACCCCTATGCAAACCCAACATATCCCATCACCCCAAGAACACCATACCCACAATGAAACATGGTGGTGGCAGCATCATGCTGTGGGGATGTTTTTCAGCAACATGGGAAATTGATTTAAGTCGAGGGAAAGATGGATGGTGCGAAATACAGGGATATTCTTCAGCAAAACCTGTTTCGGTCTGCCCGTGATTTGAGACTGGGACGGAGGTTCACTTTCCAGTAGGACAATGACTCTAAACATACTGCTTAAGCAACACTCGCGTGGTTTAAGGGGAAACATTTAAATGTGTTGGAATGGCCTAGTCAAAGCCCAGACCTCAATCCAATTGAGAATCTGTGGTCAGACTTGAAGCTTGCTGTTCACAAGTGGAAACCATCCAACCAGAAGGAGCTTGAGTAGTTTTGCCTTGAGCAATGGGGGAAAATTCCAGTGGCAAGATGTGGCAAGCTCATAGAGACGCATCCAAAACGACTTGCAGTTGAAATTGCCGCATAAGGTGGCTCAACAAAGTACTGACTATAGGTGGGTGAATAGTTCACCAAAATACTTCACCAAAAAAAATTAATAAATCACATGTTCAAAGTTGTTGGCAAGTTCTGTAAATGAAATGGTGCAAATCTTCAAACAAACCATTTTAATTCCAGGTTGTGATGCAACAAAACATGAAAAATGCCAAGGGGTATTCAAGCATTTCAAGGCTATTCAAGCTAACAAGCAATAAGGGCAGACAGCTACCAGATTAGAATCAAACTGCATGTCTCGCAAGCTGCCTGACCCTCACAACTCGGCGGCAAACAGTTAACGTATTAATGGGGAAAGTGTATAAAAAACACAACATAAATACCTGATGAAAATCCGTCACAAAAATACCGGGCTTTAAAAGTATTAATGGTATGGGGAAAGAAACCTTGAAAACTTTCTGTAGGCCAACAGAGCAGGTTTCTTTTCTTAGCACTTCATTAACAATTTCTAATTACTTTTCTTCTCATGGGACTCACTGGTGCTAATGTAAAAAAATCCTAAGAGATTAACTGTCATCCTGTTCTACATTCAAAACTCTTATCTGCCACAGATAAAAAAGAAGAAAAAAAAAAAACACTAAATGATTTCTTCACGACACAGCTCTCAGAAGGTAAGCGGCTCCACATTCAGAGGAAAACCAGTGCCAGTTAAAAGAATTAAATTTTATTTCATCAATCCATACTGGTATGGATGTTACAGATGGGCAAATATTAACATATGAAAATGGTCAAAAAGAAATTAACCAAAAAAAGAAATAAAAGGCACATTTCCATTTTTGTACTACAGTCACCATAAGGGTACCTATTTTTTAGCACAGTAATACTGTTAATATTGAAAGAAAAAAACCTGAAAAACTTAAATTATTTGAATCTTTTGAAATAGATTAGCTTAAAACAGTTTTTCTTTTTTTTTTTCCTCTCTCTCTTGTTTTTTGGAGAGCAAACCCAAAACAGGACACAGTTTAATTCACCGATATTAAAAGTTCAGGCTTTGGAAGAGAAGAAAGTTGCAAAGCAGAAGCCTGCATTCACTCACACACAAAATCATCACTCCAGATGTTTCTGAAAGTGACACGGTTATGACCTTGAGGAGGAAGGAGAAAAATCAAACCCTTTCTTTCAGGCATAAAACTACACACAGGTCCTGTAGAAACAGTATGAGAAATTTTCCAGCACTGATCATTTGGATTTAAAGATCGACATCATTCGCATTTATTTATTAAAAGTATAAAATCTATATATTCAGTTGTGACTGGAAACATGACTGTACATCACAAACCAACGCAGGAAACTCCCTGTAATTATCACCATATAATGTAATAGTGGGGTCACACTGAGGTTTCACCAAGACCAAAATAATGTGATAAAGCAACCTGAAACAAGGAAGGTATTAATAAGCAGGTTTGACAAATTCGAAAACACAGTGACAACCGCCAACTATAATAATGCAAGTTTCTTAAACTTTTTACTGCCGTTACTTTATCTTGTGGATGATGTAGATTACTATTACAGTATTTTCTCATTAGTTGCACAGGAATGTCAACTAAAATGTAAAAGCTGTCTGGACAGGCCTGAAGGGTTATATGAAATCTCAGTAAATGACGAACAAAACACTTTTCTTTGGATCATGAGTATTGTCAGGTTTTACTTTATATAACTGCATCATTACTCACTGTGGCGAATAACAGCCTGTTGTTAAATCTGTCACAGATGGTCAAATGTTAAAATCTGTCGTTGTACCATTTTTGTACCACTTATTTAAATGTTACTGTTTTACAAGCACAAAAAAAAATATCGTGAGATAGAAAAGCAGGAATGGCATATGAACGCCGGGTCAGGAGGAAAAGCGCTCTTGGTCATATCAGGTAAAAAAGCAACCAGTAGGCCTCTTTTGAGCAGATGCTTCCTTTCTCACTACAGTTCATTTCAAACACACAGTAAAGGACTGATTAACTGGCTAGCAAAAAAATAAGAGAAAAAAAAAAACAAATGAGAACCAGAGTCTGAACACTATCAAATACTAAATTAATCATTTACAAATGAAAACTGCCGATGTGCAAAAAACAGCTAAATGACAAAACAGCTTGAGCTGAGTGGAAACAATGGCAAAGCAGAGAGCAGCATTAATCACAGACCAAAGCCAACCAGTAAAACATGCTTTCTCATGATGCCATATGCAAACACTTCCGCTCAAATCATTACAGGTCAGGTGCAAATCCAGAACACTCATTAACTAATTAATGAGGGCTGGATTGAAAAAACCTCCCAGAGAAATCTAACTTCACCCATCTAATGCCACAACCATTACACACACTACATCAGATATTTACACAGTGTGTTTTATCATGGGACAAATCAAAAAAGGCTACAGTTGTAAACTAGTGTCACACTCAGCCTTCTTAGATGTATCATGAATTAATATTCAATTCATACAATATTCTGCTTTCTAATGAAACCTGTGCGGGAGAGACTAAAACCTCATTCAGGGACGATTAGAATTGCCACTCATACATGCTGAGCAATGGAGCAGTCAGTCTCACTAGGAGAGACGAGGTTGCACTGAACAGGGAAAAAGCTATCAGTTTAATCCACTCCTCATTTCTTTTTCAATGAGACAGTGTTATATCTTGAATGTTTTCGTTTGTCAACAGTAAAAGCTAGCTTTACAAATAAAAACAGAAAAAAAGGCCAAAAAGACTAGGCATGAAAAAAAGCCAGAGTAAATCACACCTCACCTTGGCACAAAGACAGATGAAACTTACAGCACATTGAAGGGGAGACAAAAATACATATTTGGGAATTGATAACAGAAAAGAGGAATTAGGAACTATTTGAGTTTGGAGCTGTAAACAGTCAAAAGCTGCGCAAATGGTTCACTCAAAAGATGCACTCTGTGGCAGAGCCTCAAGCAGGCAAGTGCGATTCCGGTGGTGACGACGGCAGGGCAGCCAGTAGGTTGAGAAGGGCGGCAACAGGACAACACCCAGGTCATTCACACTCATCAGGATTTTGGGAATCCAATATTTTCACATGGGTGAAAGGAAACAGGCCTCTCCGGCCGTTCACTTCACCTTCCCACTGACCACTGATGTTCATTCGGGTCACCTTCACAATGTCACCCACCTGTGGAAATACCACCACAATAGTTAGTTACAGTGCCTTACATAACTATACATAGAATCATGTTCTTACTGATATACTGACTGCGTGCAAGTTTACATTTTATAACACACACTTGCATCCAGCTCTGGTAGTACAGTATACAGGGTCCTACAATTCACAGTCCATGTCTTATCAAAAAGGCATGTCCCAAAAATTATTATAGCCATGTATAACTGTTTCTAAAGGGGAATAACCATTTCTAAAGCTGTGAATGTTCCCAAGAGTGAACCCCATCGTTGTGAATCGGAAGATATTTGAAAGGAAGAGTTAGCCTACAATTAGTATTAGAATTAGTAGTCATTACAATGGTAATGTAATGTACCATAAGTAGTTGGTCACAATACCAGTACATACACACACATTTTTATATTATACACACACACACACACACTAGGGGTGCTAAAAAAAAAATCAATCCACGTCTGAATCGCGATTCTTATTTATAAGCATTCTGAATCAATCCAAATTTTCAAGAGTCAATGTTTAAGAACAAGTTTTTTCGAACATTTCCAACATTACTCACAGCGCATAGTGTTTGTCCAGACATGGCCTCAGTCGTGAATTGTTACAGTGAGTAGCAGGTCTAGAACTAGCTTTTGGCCTAGCTTTGACATGGATGAGGAAAAAGAAATACAGCCAGCGCCATCTTTGCTGTGGACCAATGCTTGCACTTCGAATTTAACAATTTCTGGTTAAGAAGGAGCTTGACATCACATATGCGTTGTGCAAAACAAAAGTATTTCGGGAACACTTCAAATCCCACATCTTATGCCATCACCTGGAACTAAAAGAACCAGCGCAGCAAGCATGAACAACTTCTGACCCACTCTGAACGAGCAAAGCGGATTAGTACATCATCTTCGAATAGATCTGAATGTCTTTGCTAGTGTTTCCTCCTTCGCTCTAAAATGTACAATGGTACCATCTGCAATTCACTTTTGGAAATCTATTCTTACTCCCTGCTGACCTGCCTTGAACTTCTATACCTAACTGTGTTTATTTTCCTTTTTAAAGACTCAAGACAAAGCTGAAGCTGCACATCCTGATACCTTCCACAATTTGTTTATCTGGTATTCTTCCTCCTTCACCATTCATGCTGCCCCATTCAGATGCTCTCCAGAATGTACAATACTGTAGATAAACATGTCTTCCAATGGACAATTATTCATCTTTAGATACTAAAGGAAAACCTCTTCAAAAATAATACATGCATCCACACATTATGGAAGGATGGAAGAAGGCTCACTTATACTCCCTTTAAGCACAAAAATACAAACATCCATTTCAAATCACCACCATCCACATACTTCCGTACAACATATGTTAGCATTGCTGTCCACTACACCAAAGGGCAGTTTTGAGATTTGTTGTGGGCACAAACAAATTCATCTCACACAGAGAGAAACTTTATTTGCTGCCATCTAATCCATGTTTAATTCATGTCTATTCTACTCCCAAGTATTCTCTCTCAATTTTACAGACATACACACTGCATTAATCCCATATGGGAAATCAGGCTCTGCATTTAACCCAGCCAAAGTGAGCACACACTTAAAACAGTGGGCAGCCACACTGCAGTGCCTGGAAAGCAGTTGGGGGTTAGGTGCATTGCTCAAGAGTATTTCAGCCATGAAGGTGGACAAAGTTGAAGGTGCTGCTCTCTCCCTTGCAGCCACGTGTTTATCCTGCCGGTTCGGGGATAAAGCCAGCGACCTTTCAGTCCCAAAGTCACTTCAACTGTTAAGCCACAAGTTACGTTTCTCAGGCAAAGTATCCTCATATTGATGTTTATAATAAACTCACATAACCTCTCTTTAAAATGTTCTGTGATTATTCCATTTTCTTCCTCACGACTATTGAATTATTGACTACAGTGTCCAACAAATGCCGCTGATCTTGCTCCGTTCAGTGCACATCTTTGAGCTTTCTAAAAATGTGCTCAATTACAGACAAAATAAATGCAGAGTACAGATAACAAGCTGTATGTGTATCCTTTAACACAGAGCATAAGATGATTTAAATGGACATCACTTCTAAGTAAAAGCCATAAGGCATACACATCCCTATGGTGAAACACGGTTAACGAGCATCAAGCTATGGTGGGGCCGTATTTTAGCAATCGGAATCCTTACATGCCGTAAAAAAAAAAGTCATTAGTCCAGTTGGACCTGAAAGTATAAAGCACACTGAGTAGTTGAAAACAGGTGTGATGGAGCAAGACATAATGTCCCAGATGTGCTCAATTGGATTCAGGTCTGGGGAACGGGCGGGCCAGTCCATAGCATCAATACCTTCTTGCAGGAAGAAGGTACAACATGAGGTCTAGCACTGTGTTGCATTAGGAGGAACCCAGGGCCAACTGCACCAGCATATGGTCTCACAAGGGGTCTGAGGATCTTATCTCGGTACCTAATGGCAGTCAGGCTACCTCTGGCGAGCACATGGAGGACTGTACAGCCCCTCAAAGAAATGCCACCTCACACCATTATGACGTTGCAGGCAGCAGAACGTTCTCCACGGCATCTTCAGGCTCTGTCACGTCTGTCACATGTGCTCAGTGTGACCTGCTTTCTTTTGTGAAGAGCACAAGGCACCAGTGGCGAATTTGCCAATCTTGGTGTTCTCTGGCAAATGCCAAACATCCTGCATGGTGTTGGGTTGTAAGCACAACCCCCATTTGTGGACATCGGGCCCTCATACCACCTTCATGAAGTTTGGCATGTCTCCTGGTAGCGACTCCTGCACTTGAGTCACGTGTGTGGGTTGTACACTCTGTCTCATGCTACCACTAGAGTGAAACACCGCCAGCATTCAAAAGTGACCAAAACATCAGCAAGAAAGCATAACCTGCAAACCCACTCCTTTGTTGGGGGTGTCTTGCTAATTGCCTATAATTTCCACCTGTTGTCTATTCCATTTGCACAACAGCATGTAAAATTGATTGTCAATCAGTGTTGCTTCCTAAGTGGACAGTTTAATTTCACAGAAGTGTGATTTACTTGATCAATTTTTTTAATGTTTACATTAAGAATTGAGCCCAAAGTAGTTAACTTTTTTATTTCACGTAGAATGCAAAATATAATAAAATGTAGTGTTTATTTCTTTTTTTTAGTTGTATATTTAGTATATTTCAAACAACTTCAGATTTTAGTAGCACTCCTCTGCATTGCCCAAGTAATGGAACATTTACCCTGTGATACTTAAACCTAAATGACTCACTGCTCTCCATACAAGTGCACTACATAAAAGTACAAAGTAATGGCTGCTAGAGACTATTTACTACACCACAATATTATATTGATTTAGGCACTTTTCCGATAAGAATCAGTAGAAGTATGAGAAAACTCACTGTGTGCCAAAGATATTCTATCCTACTCAAGTTTTATGTATCTTCGTTACATGTGTATAATTATTTTGGTAAAAAAATGCCCGTCGTTGATTTGGGGGGGAAAAAAATTACCCCAACATAAATTTAATTTGTTGTTGTTTCAGTAAAAATTGCTAATTTGTTTTCTTTCCATTTTCCTTCATTGCACACTGTGTGAACAGACAGCCAGTTCTATGGTCAGCACAAGCTTGAGAACACCCACTGCACTCACATTAGAAAAACTATTAAATGTTGGAATGTTTGTTGTTCTTCCTCCTCAATAATTTAAAACACAGTCGGATTCAGATTCATCCCCACTGTTTACCACCACAATGATACACCCGGTACCAGAAAAACAGGCTGACCCAAATACATGACACGTACGAATAGGTGCAAAGAACGTGGTCCTTTATTAAGGGAATGATCATAGTTATAAAAGAAATGTGAAGGCGGGATCATGGCGCAACTTAGAGAAGCGTGGTGCTCTTTCAGACGGCACAAGACGATTTGGCAGGAGACCAAGTGAGGGCGCCGGCTTATATCCCAGTGGTGGCTGATGGGGAGCAGGTGGAGGTAATAAGGGTGAAGCCGGTAATTACTACTAGTGCAGGAGGGACTCCGGATATCTAGACAGAATAAGAAACATAAGATAGGGCATGGTTCAATCAAGACTTTGTGAGCAAAGGAACTATATGAGAATGTGCTATAATGTGGCAATGCTACATCAAATTGTAGAAAGTAGAAAAGTAAAAAATTAAGTGTGAAGAAATGAAAGAAGGCATACAAATAAAATAGAAGTAAAATTGGAATAACAAATTTCTCTCTCTATCTCTCTCTCTCTCTCCCACTTTCACACACTCTCACTCTCTCTCACACACAGACACACAAACATACAGAATACATCTTGAAGCTACTTAAAACATTGATTTTTCTTTGCTTTTTTGTTATTGTTTGTCTTGATGGTCTCCATCCTGTTTTGTGTTGAGTTTTGTGCTCTTCCCTCCATAGTGGCTTCCATGTTCTATAGTGAGCATGCATTGTTTAGGTTCCTCAGATCAGTTAAGTCTGAATGAGAGGACTTTCTCTTGATTGCATAAATTATGAATTAAATATAGCTTATTATGCTTACTAATGATGAATTTAGTTTTTAAAAAAGACAAGTGAAAAAAGTATAACACAATTTTATGCTAAGATTACAATTTCATTATGTGGAATTTTTTCTTAATATCAGTACAAGATAAAAAACCTCATATAGCCAATGCTATATAGTCGAATAATTTTATAAAATGTAACAATAATTTTCACATAACAATTACAGCTATTCATTAATATTTCCGTTCAAATTTACATACATGCATAAAAGGAATCCCTTTTCTAGCTTTTTACACCACAGTGAGCTAGTGAGTAGTGGGAGAAATGAAATATAAAACAGGTACACATGAAAAGTGTTCTTCATGAATCATGATCTCGTCCCAGAAGCTGTAGTGCTTAATCATGGCCTGAGAAACTGGCCCACACTGTGAACCATGCAGAAAAATGGTTCAGATCATTACTAGAGTTGGAGATAATTCATAATGCAGGTGGATTAGGCTGGGTGAAGAACGATGGGCCTTGACTCAGTGCCGAACATTAAAGCCTCGTTAATATCAGTCTGTTCCTGTACTGGAACGTTAAGCATGTTCTCCTCAGAGAGAAATACTGTGAGATTGAGAGCTAATCAACTATAACTGCAAACCCTTTACTTCATGTTAATGTGACATTGTAGGGAAACCTTTAAAAATCAACCTTTTTTACCAAATTTACCTCACAGACACAAATGATATACTAATTACCATGACCACCATAACTCTACTCTGCTAATCATGAGAAATGTTTCTACATTTCTTGAACTGCTTAAAACAAATGCAATCATTTGGCAATTATTTATTTATTTATTATTGGGGGGCTACATTCAAATACACCAGTGTAACTGTGTTTATAGTATGAGAATGCTCAAGGTAAAATTTACAACAGCTTGCTAGTTCACAAGAAGTGATGTCATGTACTGAGATTTTATTTTCTTACTAATTATCCAACACCTCTGAGGAAAATGTTGATAGCTATATTTTATCTCAGCCTCCACTGTTAAAACACTAATCATCTACAAGGCAGCCAGTTAAACTGTCAGTCTCACTTGCAAATGCAATTGATATTGATGTGGTTTTATTACAAAAAAGGATGATTATTTATTCATTCATTCATTCATTCATTCATTCATTCATCTTCTTCCGTTTGTTCCGTGGTCAGGTCACGGGGGTCACTGCCTAAGCAGTGAGGTCTAGATATCCCTTTCCCCAGCCACTTCCTCCAGCTCTTCTGGAAGGTTCACCAAGGCAATATTTTAATTTTAATCATTGGTAAATTCCCACAACATAAAATGAATACAACACTTAATTTTAATTTTACGAGAGGATTATGCTCATTAATGTAAATAAAACATGGGTCTTTTATTTAGTTCCAAGTGGGCTCAGCCTTTTTTACATGCAAATACTAAGATTGCTCACTTTCACCCACATAGGGACTTCTCAGTTTTTTTTCCCTTTTATCTCACTTGGTATTTCTGAATCAGGTTTCCTGTTTGGGGGGTCCAAGGGGACTCACTTGAGTCCTCTTACTGTGTCGGATTCTGTGGATGACATTTACACTTGTATGTCAGTATAGTGTTTTTTTTTTAGTGTTCCCTAATCTCTGAGGAGTCAGCATTTCCCTCTGCAGGACATTTTTATTGTTTCAGAGTGCTGACATGAAAATGCTCACTCTGTGCCTACAGAAAAATAATAGAAAAATGTTAATGAGGGGTCCCTCATGACAAAATTGAAAGGACAAAAATGTAGAATGCTGCTGTAAAACAGGTTGCCTAAATATCTTTAGCTGTGCACTGGACAGTTTACAGTTAACTAGATAAGAAATTAACAGAAATTACAGTTAAATAGCTATCTGATGTAGATGGGTAGAATCTTATGTAGAGTTTAAAATTTGCCATTGACTGAGTAGTTGGGAGAATGAGAGGAGTGATGTGTGGACTAACCCTTCCAGTCAACCCGCCCCTTCAGTCTATGTTCCTGCCCAGTGGCCCCATCAGCCGTGATCCGAGGTAAGGCATATTGTTAATTTTTTAAGTTATCTTATTGGTTAAATACAGAAATGTCTATATTTCATAAATATTATATATTAGAAGTATTTTTTTATGCAATTGCAGCTGAAGTTACAATGAGTGAGCCAACATACTAGTGTAAGTATTGGTATTAATCAAATTTGCTGATCTGTGTTCTTCCTTCTGTTGGTGTTTGTCCATCGGTTTTCACTGGATGCCTTTCTAAATTACAGGACAAGCATGTTAGGTATACTACCAGCAAATAATAATGTAGTAAATAAAATTGTACCACATTTCTTAAAGTGATGCAGAATCCTTCAAGCTGAAAACAGGTGTTCTGGCCAAAGCAGTGACAGGACATCTGATTTCCTGAAAAAAATGATTTTAGGATTTTAGGTTTTTTAGGAAATGATTTTAGGATTTCTGTATCGGATCATTAGTTTAATTAATAGGATTACAGCTGAAGTCTTGATTTATTTTATCCCAAAACATTTTGTTTTAGAAATGTTTATGGTAAAATAGAGGGTTGAATTTGTGATTGACTGCCTAAAAGAATCTATCACGTAATTGTTTTTTTTTTTAACTTTACAAGCAAAAACAAATTGATTAATCATTTAATTTTTTTTGACTGGATTTCCCCTTTTAAACCTGTTGCCTTCACAACCTGAAGTTGTGAAGAAAAAATGCATGGATGGATGGATGGATGGATGGATTGTCTGTAAACACACACAAAAAAGCTATAGCAATTAGGGGAAATATTTATTATTAATTATTATCAACCTTTAGGATTCTATATAAAACATCAGAACACAATGAGGGGTAATTGTTTTTTTATCCAGGATCACTGGTACCAACAGAGGCAGAAAATGTCCTCTAAAAATTACAAGCTGGCATGGTGATAAGGGGTGATGTTTTCATTTTAAGAGCATAAGTCTCTATCTGGTATGTACATTTCATATGCTTTACTCATTTAAATTGCTTTTTATCACCACCCGTATAGTGTTCACTGTAAATCTGTGCCTTTGTATTGTTTTTATGTTATTATGATTATTATTATTTTATTGTATTTTTTTAAACTACATATACCTTTATCTCAAAAACTGCTTGTCATACTGCATCACCATCAAATTTTCAGGGTGGAAACTTGGGATCAAAGTTTATAAAAAGTTTAAGGTTGGCAAAATGGCTGCCAATGGTATATAATGCTTAGATAGCAACATGTTCAATTTGCCAAAAGGGGTCTCTTAAACCCTTCAACAATAACAGATGAGTGCACAGTGAACGTATTCTTTGTAACAAAATTTTTTTTCATTTCATTTTATTTTCTGAACTTTTTTTTCCTTCCCATCCCAGCTGACTTTGGTGAAGGCAGGATACACTCTGAATAACTGGCCAGGCCATTGCAGGGCCAATCTATAGTTTTTTATGTGTGGAAAAATTAAAAACTGGCAGTATCTAAATTTTGGGTCAAAATTATGCTTAACCAAAATGTTGAGTATCAAATCATAATTATCATATGGTTCAGTAAACAAATAATACCTTACAGTTTTATATGTTGCACACATGGGTATCCTCTCCACAAATTTATATATTGAGAATCACTTTTGTTTCCCTCAGACTAATTGCTGAGAAAGATCCTGGGTCCATCTTGACTTATAACACAATGGGCCTGATGTGAGAACCACACTAGCAGATTTTTTTAGTAAATGTCATGTAAGAACAATTAAACTTGAGGCATTCAACAATAATTATAAAACTAGCTTATGGAGACCAGTTGTAAAAATTTTGTATATTTTGCTGTTATTCTAATATTAGTTTTTACCAAATGTCTCTATATTTAACTCATCTAAATTTATTATAAGAGTATAATTTTTTATACTATTACCGTAATTGCTTGACAAGATTTTTTACTTTGATTACCATTATATTTCTAAATGCATTTATGTGGTATTTTAATCTATGTAATCAGATAGTGGTGTCATTTTATTACAATAAGGTCAAAATGTGACAAAAATGTCACCTCTGACAGCAAATTGGCTGAACGGTTATGTCTTCTCAATGTATCTTCTTTGTATTAGTGTTAGCTTTGCTCTCGCAGGTTCGGCATGGCTAACTTGCTACATGTGGAAGCCTTAGCACATCACACTCTGGGAAGAGAGTGTATTTTTCAACATCATGTGGATTTATTTGAACAGAAAGATGAATGCTTGCTGTCATGGTTTGGATTGCCACGGCATGTACTTCATTTTACCAGGTCATTTAATTCCACTGTTCACACTACTAAAATTGATCCCTATTCCTCTTTGGATTCCTGGCAAGAGACAATTTTTGAGCTTGTAAACTTATTTTTTTATTCAACATTGATACCACTCTTCTGAATGAAACTTCCTGTCAGATTGTATGGGAAGTGTAGCCTTATATGGTTGTATTGGGGCATGAATTATGTAAATCTTCAGCCCTTATGAACCCATGCATGCATATACACAAGTGCAATTCATCCTTGTTACGCAGGCTGTTTTCACAATTTTGTTGGACATACAAGCCTTGTTTGAACCAGGTGTGCATGTTTGTACTAACACATCTTACTTAAAAAGTACAAGGTATTTAGGTATACTAATCCTAATCTGTTCTTGCAAGAGGTCCATTTTTACTCATTAGCCACACTGTTCAGTATCAAGTTTTGTTGTTGTTTTTTTACCCCTAAAGACAACAAAAAAATAAAGATTTGTTGATTTCTGTCCTGGGTTATGGTCACTAAACTGACCCAGTGGTGAGGATATCTTGTGGGGAGCAACTGAGCTTGGGGAGATGTGGAGTAACCTATTAGTCACAATTCTGCTCCCAGGTCCATCCTGACCCAGGATGATAGCACCTGCTCAGGGTCCCAGCTAAGGGTTACTTAGCACCAAGTGCCTTGTGGAAGGCTAGGGATAGCCAAAGGCTAAGGGAGTCAACCCTGACAGAAAAATCAGTGTGGCAGCCCCATAGACAGCCTTATGGATATTCCCCAGTCTCTGGCATCTCCTGCAGTCGAGCTGATTCTAAATGTTCTGGCCATGCCTTTCCTTTGGAATAGGCCAGCAAGACCAAAAATAAGGATTCTGGCACTGGGCAAACCAGTCTCCTGTCAACCCTGCCCAGGATTAGCAACTGGAGAGGCAATTCTAGCCTGCTGCATGGCCTTGACAGGCTTTACATCAAACTGGGGAGTGGCAGTTACTGGTTTTAAGCCAGGGCTCAATTGGTGTAGAGCTAGGCACCAGGGTTCACTCCTGACAGTTGGAGGGCTATTCAGTCCCTCTGAACAACTACTGCCCGCTTCAAGCTGAGAAGCCCTCAGCCATTAAGGTGCTGTCCCACTATGTCCTGTGTGTGTGTGCATGGGTCTCAGGCTTGGAAACAGGCTGACAGGTGGACCACAACTACTTCACCCATGGATAAATTGAAGAAGGCCAGCCCTTAAGATTGGCAGCAATACCAGAGACACTTTTTACAGTCAGCTTGAAGACTCCATCAAAAGACTGCTAAAACAACCACTTTGTACTCCTTGAGGAATTCCACACTAAAGTAGTTGACAACCAAGGCTCATGGCCCATCAGCCTCAGGCATGCAGGTGTGGGCAAGTGCAATAAGAATGGCCAGTGATTCCTCAAGCTCTGCACACAATACCAGCTCTGCATCACCAACACCTTCTTTGCAGTCAAGAAGCAGCACTGTGTGTCCTGGATGCACCAAGATCTAAACATTTGCACTAGCTGGACCTTATTATCACCTTACGCAAGCACCTCTACACTATCTGCTCCACCCGCGCATTCCACAGTGCTGACTGCAACTCCGACCACTCCTTGGTCTGCATCAAAGTCACCTTTCACCCCAAGAAACTCCATCTCCATGAGAAACCCCTCCAAGCTCTAAATCGATGCCACCACTACCTCCATTCCAGAGAAAGCTGCACAATTCAGAAATCTGCTTTGCTGCAAACTGAGAGACTGCTCCAACCTAGATGAAGAAGGATGCTGGGACCACATCAGAGACACCACTCACAATGCTTCCAAGCTTTTGGTAAGAACCAACCCAAGAGATGGGACTGGTTTGATGCAAAGATCACCACCTTGCAGCCGATGATAGAAGCTAAGAGAGATGTGCTGCTTGAACATTGCAAGAATCCAACACCTGAAATCTTTGCTGCTCTTAAACTAGCCAGGGGCTACGCTAAGAAAGAGTTTATAATGTGTGCCAACTCAAACAAAGTGTGCCCCACTAAAATCTTTGAATGGTGAAATAATTCAAGACAAGCCCAAGCAACGCAAAAGAGGGCTTGAACACCACTCTCAGCTCTATGACCATGAGAATTTAGTTTCCACAACTGCACTCAACCAGACTGAGAGACTGCCAACCATGCCTAAACTGGATACCCTATCCACTCTAGAGGAGCTTCTGGGCACCATCAAAAACATTTAATCTGGCAGGGCACCAGGATCAGATGGCATACCTATGGAGGTCTTTAAATCTGGTAGTGACCAGCTGCATCAGCTGAAGGAAGGAGCAGTCCCTCAAGAGATGTGAGACCCCATCATCACAACCCTGTACAAAAAAAAGGGTGACCACAGCGACTGCAACAGTTATCTCTCATTTGTGTCGATGATATATACTCTGTGAGACAGCAACAAGAAAAGTGAAGTGAACAACAACAACCATTCTGCACTGCCCTCATTGATTTAACCAAGGCTTTGACCTGGTTAGCAGACATGGCCTTTTCAAGATCCTGCCGCTCACTGGCTACCCACCAAAGCTTCAGAGTTTCCTTGAGTCTTTCCACAACAACATGCACTGTTCAACTTGATGGCAACATGTCTGTGGCATTCAACATTTGCAGTGGAATCAAACAAGTATATGTGCTGGCACCTACCCTTTTTGGGCTCTTTTTCACAGTGTTCCAAAACAACAAATGTGGGTATTCTTCTTCAGTCCCACACCAATGGCATCTTTTTTATTAATCATGGGATTTTTCAAGTATATACAAATTTAGTATTTGATGAATCAGACACAGCACACAGCGTGTTTCTATTGTGTTAAATTACTTTCACTTTTAAATTAAACTGAGCATACTACTTACTGCATTTTTGCAATTGGAATAATTGTCTACTTTTGCTTGAAACAAGACTTTAGCTGCTCAGCAATATGTGGTATCCTATTATTCTATTTATATATTATATGTCTATATAGAGAAAAACTCCTTGGACCTACATATACTTGCCAGTGTACTGAAGGACATTTAGACAAAATTATTTAAAAATACTTATTATAATTAGTTAAAGTAAGACTGCCACTTATTCAAATAGCATTTAGGCCTACCAAAGATGTAAACATTAACCACAGTCAGTAAGTTTATGGTTAAGATTACGGTACAATCTTTATTTAATGTTTTTATACATTTGATATGTTCTGAAAACAACCTATGATAAGCTAAAATATAAGTCTTATTATAAAATACTTAATAGTCTTATTATAAAATACTTTAATACTATAATATTAAATACTTTCGATATTAAATACAAATATCATTTATTTGCCAAACTGCGTTATCCTACTAAAGTGGTATTGATCAAAGCCGACTCGAAGCAGGGTACACACTGGACAGCTCACCAGGCAATCGAATGGACAACAAATACACAAAAAGTGATCTTGGTTAAAAATCCATGCTTGTTAGCAGGTAAAAATGTTGAGAAAGGTATTTCTTTACATAAACAAGCAGAGTTAGATAAGCATATCTAGGAATTACAGTAAATATAGTGCAACACAATGTGCAATTATGGTTTTATTTGGTATCAATAGTGTATCAACTGATGATGGACAGATGGAAAAATGTATAGCGTTCCATAAGTTTACCATCTTTGAAAGCATAAAAGAAAACTGTAGTAAATCATTTACTGAATGTGCAGAATTGTTGCCTTGTGCAGCAGTCTTTTTTCAGTTCTCCAGAAGACATAAATGGCTAAATCTCCTGGCTGCATCTGGTGGCAGGAAATGATGTCTTGCCATTTAATGAAGCGTATAAAAAAGATGAGATTATCTGTGTCACTGCACCTTCAACTCTAGCCAGTGAATCACTTTACAGAGTTCCTGTGACAGAGATGAGCCAGACAAAAAGAAGTCAATGAATGCGATCAGAAGCTTTTGGTTTTGTGTTCTTGCTGCAGTGCCGAAGAGCTCATTAGGTGTTTAGAGAACATGGGGAGAACGTGTGGCAGCTCCATTACTCTGCCCTGTCACATTGTTGACTTGCTCTTTGTGCGTGCTTTCATGTGAAAACACTTATTTGCTTCAATGTCAATTCTCAGAGCTGTTCATTCTGTCAGTGTGTAGACAGATAAACACTTATGAGACAGGCATCAGCCATGACCCTACTACTGCTCTTTAGCATACAGAAGAGCTGAGAGGAATTTCATTTTTATCAACATCCAGGTGCTGGAAATATACTTGTGCTCAGCTTTACAACCTACATAACAGACTTTAAATAAAAAAGTTTTATTAAACCTTTCAATGAAAACCTTTGAAATATAACAATTATTTTTAGACAAACCACATTTAAATTTAAAGTATAATAAAAGGATGCATCTATCCATCCTGTTACGCAGGTACCAAGAACTGATAGAACCAAATGCAGGACAGAGACAATAAGATCAGGTGAAAACAACGATCCCTTATTAGGTACAATGAAAACGTGGAACAGGAACACTATGGAATAACGGCTGGATCGTGGCGCGGGTGCGAGAAACACTATCCTCAAAGATGGCACAAGCTCTCTCAGTGAAGACGCGAGCGCTCATTCAATGACGGCCCAAGACTCTCACTCTGACAGCTTAAGACGATCTGGCAATCGGGACAATGTAAGCGGCCCCCTTTTATCCTCCAGTGGGGATGAGGAACAGGTGAGCTAAATCAGGGCGGAGCCTGTAATCAAGAAAACACACAGAAGAGGAGAGAGCAGATCAAAACAGACAGACATGACTATGTCCTACGGCGGGACCTCACACATCCATTTGTGATTATATTGATATATTCCACACTAGTGGACAAAATATCAGACATTGCATATACACCCCAAAGCAAATGTGCACATGGCCACACTGGTCAATGCCAGACCATATATACAAGGTACCACAGAAGGGAAACACCACCACCAGAATGTTAATCCCACCACCAGAGACACTCAGCTTAAATAATAAATTAATTAAACAGTTTTAAGGAAACAAAATAACAAGAAAGCATACAAATTGTGACTATTTAAAACAGAGCTATGCAGTCTAACTCAGGATATAAACAGCAGTTCTTCTGTTCTTATAAAGTCAGTGTTGTTGTCTGAGCAGCAAAAATAGATTCTTCACATGATAGGTGTAATTTTCCACTAGAGGTGAAGCACAACATCCAAGCAAAGTAAGCTCCTTCCCCAAGAAGGGCAGGACCAGCCCCCTCTATGAAGGACAAGCAGGCCAAGCAACTAGGCAAGGCAGAATATACTAAACAAACTATTCCTGAAGAGACAAAACACGCTATCCTAAAAAAGGCAAAGCAGCAGCAATTTCCAGTTGACATGATGAATTCACTGGCAGCAACAACAGAGCCTATTACAATGAAACGGTAGATCAAATTCTGTTAAAATGCTAATCAGAATAAGCTGACTTTTTAAAAGCCAGATACAAATCAGGTGGCATCTTGATTGCATTATGAAGCGGAATAATGCAATCCCTGCCACATCCTTGCGGTACACATCTACAAATATACATGCATTAGCTGTAATGTCACACTAAAGCTACAACACATCAAAGTGAAATCTTACCGGGAGTGACCTGTGATTAGAAAGATGACATACGCTGATACAGGGCAGTCATAAACAGCATTATGATGAGGGCAGAGGTTTGGTGGCAAACACGGACTACCAGAGGAGAGCCAGTGAGACTGTTCCGGGGTGTCCTTTAAAGGTAAAATTTTGAAGTAACTTAATATGAAGAAAATGACATTAGATAATTTAATTTGGTCAGTAAATATCACTTATATGAGCCAATATGTAGAAAAAAATTCTGATGATCCTAAACCCCTAGCCAAATCAGGGAATAAAAATAGCCCATTTTTAACCGCCAAGATGGAAGGGCTTATGCTGAAACTTTTGTAAAACATCAACTTATTTTGTAATCTTGGCAAAAATGTTCCTATGAATTAATAACAACCATATAATTATTTTGTTATGAGAGGAAAA
>JBCNYG010000024.1:13208851-13219631 GCA_039654305.1 Porochilus rendahli
GACACGGCCTGCATTTGATAACCCAGTTAGCTGCACTGGGGGGACAGCAGTGACAACCCGCTGATAGTGGGGCTTGATAGTGAGGCTTGGGATCAGTAATCCAGCACCTTAACCACCAGGCCACCACTGGAGAGCCACTATTCAGATATGTATTTGTGGTGGAAAACACACAGAGGAACAAGAGGTTTACTCGTTGTTAAAGCCAATTTTGGTGAAGTAGATTTAATATGGGCAAATTATATATTATTTTTTATTTTAAACAAAAGTAGGCCAAGGACATTTACCTATGGGTAAATAAAGTAATAAACTAATGATTGAGATTGCAAAGATTTACATTGTTAATATAATCCAATTCACTGCAAACACTTTACACGTGACACATAATAAATGATAACAAAATACAGTGAGTATATTTCCAAAAATAACATTACTGACTTATTCACAAGGGGGACAATCCAAAATTCATTTTCATTCATTTTCTTCCGCTTGTTCCTGGGTCAAGTCGCGGGGGCAGCAGCCTAAACAGTAAGGTCCAGACTTAAAGTCCACTTCCTCCAGCTATTCCGGGGAAACGCCAAGGCGTTCCCAGACCAGCCAAAATGTAATCCATCCAGTGTGTTTTGGGTCGGCCCTGAGGTCTCTTCCCAGTTGGACATGCCCGAAACACCACAATAGGGAGGCGTCAGGAGGCATTCTAATCAGATTCCTGATCTACCTAAAACTGGCTCCTCTCAACACAAAGGAGCAGTGGTTTTATGCCTCCCAGATGTGGTGAGATCATGTGAGAAATCCGGGATGAACTAGTGATTCTGGGAAAAGTAAATACAAAATTAATACAGGTTATTGAGTAAACTGAATAAATTACTATGTAGGTTACTACATATATTTCCTGACCATATTCTCATTTCTTTCTCCCCTCTAGAGCAGAGACATCTAAAATACATGTTGTTCTCTCTGGGACATGATGTACGTGATCTCAGCGATTTAAAAAGTATGGAGCTCCACAATTTATGAGCACAATTGGGGTATAAAAAGGAGGCAGCTTGCTTCCCGGAAAGGAAACGAAGGAATCGTGTTTCCAAGTTCATTAAGATCCCCTATGATGGCGCATTAAGATCTTTAATGTCTTTTAAGCTGCACTGCATTTTTCCACACTTCCTGCATTCTATCACAATTGGTGTCAAATCGAAATGCATTCTATTAATCACCGGGAAGACCAAGTGATGAAATATATTTTTATAATATAACAAGTGTGTGAGATGGCATGAGGCATGTTGCATGTAGGAAATATGCAGATTTTCTTTCTTTTGAAAAAAAAAAAGAAAAACAGAGCACAGATGATTCATCTCCATCTTTGAAAGAGCAAGAGGTGCTTGAGGAAGCAGAAGCGCGGAAAACAGGCGGGTGTCCGTGCTAGGCTAAAAACAAACCCTAGTCGGTTGGCAACACCTTCAATCATTTTGTCCAACGTCTGCTCAATGTACAATAAATTAGACTAAATCCGACTCCAGCCAACTACACGGCGTGAGTACAATGACTGCCGTGTCTTTGTTTTTACCAGGATATGGCTCAACGACAGAGTTCCAGACACCGCCATTCAGCTAGCCGGCCTTACCGTGTTTTGAGATTCGCAGTGGCGGCGTGTGTGGATGTCTATGGAGCTATAAGCGAGTTGCAGAATGCTCACCGCAACTGACTATTTATCATCGCCAGAGATTTCAATCATGCAAATCTAACAGCACTCCCTAAATTCCATCATTATGTGGACTTTGCTACGAGAGGAGCACACACACTGGATCTTGTTTACACAAACATTCCCGACACGTGTCGTGCAGAGCTCAGCCCCCACCATGGCTACACAGTCCACATCTCTGTGATGTAAATTTCAGAATACAGACTACTCGTCAGACACTCTAAACCGGTTCTGAAACAGGTTAGAACATGGCCAGCTGGAGCCATCTATGCTTTTCAGGGCTGTTTTGAGTGCACTGACTGGGACATGTTCAGGGAGGCTGCAGCCAACCGGAACTCTATTGACTTGGAGGAGTACACAGCATCAGTGACCGGCTAGGTCACTCCAAGACCATCATTACATGTTACAACCAGAAGCCGTGGATGACTGCAAAAGTGCATGCTCTTCTGAAGTCAAGAGACTCCGCATTCAGAGCAGGGGACAGGGCAGCCTTAAAAACAGCAAGGGCCAAACTGAGCAATCACAGAGGCGAAGCGCGCACACGCCTAGAGAATACACGGCCACTTTCGGAACAGCGGAGACTCCCGGCGCATGTGGCAGGGCATCCAGGCAATCACCAACAACAGGACAACACCACCTGCTTGTGACAATGATGCGTCCCCCCCAGATAAGCTGAACGACTCCTACGCTTGGCTTGAGGCACTGAACAGCACGACAGTGAGGAAGGCCATCCCTTCTCCTAACGACCAGGTACTCTGTCTCACCACGGCTGACGTTAAGAGAATTCTACGCATACTCAACCCATGGATGTCTGCTGGTCCATTCCTGGCAGAGTGCTCAGGGAGTGTGCAGAGCAGCTAGGAGATGTCTTCGCTGACATTTTCAACATCTCGCTGAGCAGCTCCTTCATCCCAACGTGCCTCAAGACAACGACCATTCTCCCTGTGGCTAAGTTGTCTACGGTCTCCTGCCTCAATGACTACCGTCCCGTCGCACTCACACCAATCATGACGAAATGCTTTGAGAGGCTCGCCATGGGGCACATCAAGTCACAGACACCATCCTCACTGAACCCCTTGCAGTTTGCATATTGTCCTAACGCTCTACAGACAATGCCATCACCACAACCCTCCATCTGGCCCTAACACATCTGGACTGTAAGGACACATTGCGATTGCTGTTTATAGACTTTAGTTCAGCATTCAACACAATCTTTGCAAATGGATTCTGGATTTCCAAACTGGGAGACTCCAGTCAGTCTGAATCGGGCACAGCATCTCCAGCACCACCACACTGAACACTGGAGCTCCTCAGGGCTGTGTGCTCAGTCCACTGCTGTTCACTTTGTTGACTCAAGACTGTGCAGCAATGGACAGCTCCAACCACGTCATTAAGTTTGCCGATGACACGACCGTGTCCGGGTCTCATCAGCAAGAACGACTAGTCAGCTTATAGAGAGGAGGTGCAACGGCTAACAGCCGGGTGTAGAGCCAACAACCTCTCTCTGAATCCTGAGCAACTGCTTCAGTGCCTGGTTTGGGAACTGCACCGTCTCGGATCGCAAGACCCTTCAACGGATAGTGAGGACAGCTGAGATCATCATCAGAGTCTCTATTCCCTCTATCTTGGACATTTACACTGCATGCTGCATCCGCAAAGCTAACAGCATTGTGGATGACCCAACACACTCCTCACACATACTGTTCACCCTCCTGCCATCTGGAAAGAGGTATCAGAGCATTCGGGCAGTTTCCTTTCTCAAGCCATCAGGCTCCTCAACACCCAGCACTGAATTACACAAAAATCTCTTTCTCCCTCACACAAACACACACACCCAGAACTGCACAAGACTAATTATTCATTATGCTGCTACGTTTATATTTCTATCTAGGCCTAAATTCTATTTACACTACCACAACCGATGCTACTCTGTACATCACTTTATTTCATTTTCTCTTTCAGCGCTAACGTCTCATTCTTATGTTGACTTTTTCTATTTAGTAATGTTGTTGCACTATACTGTCTTTAACAGTCTTGCACTGTTTGAACATAGACATACACTTTGTATGTTATGTGGCCAGGACAAAAAACTGGTCCTAGCTCTGCGTTGTTTTTGTTGTACGAATTTTGATTTGATCCTCTTTGTATGTTTATGTAGAACCTAGTACTGGAGGAACGTTTTTTCGTTTCACTATTTTCTGCGTCAGCAGAAAACTGTAAATGAGAACATTTTCATTGGGAATTCAGCTGTATTAGAATGCATCCTCTGCACTTGGTGTTCACAAAGCTATTTTCTATTGAAAACAAGGCCAGCAGAGGCAGTGTAATGCTCTCAACAATGTTCTACTAAGAAACCTTGAGTTGTCGCATTCATGTGTATGTTACTTCAACACATAGCACCTACCTAAACGGTACTACATGATCAAAACATCAAAGCCTCAGTCTGAAATTATTTAAATGGGCCAAGCCAAGAGGTAACAGAGAGACAGCTTTGCTGTCCTTGGTCTAGGACTCCTGTGCTATCAAGGGCAGAACAAAATAACAACTGATATTGTATGAAGACCACCTGTTAACTAAGGGGGGAAAAACTTGGGATGGAAAAGTTTTAGGGGGCCAAATTTTATGAAATTTGGTCGGAGAAAGAGAGACGCAAAATTAATGTACAAATTTTAGATGTTTTTCAAACACTGATAACATGGGGTTCCTAATTTGAGAGGGGGTTCTTTTTTTCTTTCAAATTGCAGCAATACCATCTGAGTGTAAACTTGCAAAGTGGCAATCTTGTAGGGTCACTTAATATTTCTTTAGCCCAGGTTTAATTCGGACTGTCATGGTAACCAAGGTACTTTTTTTTTTATCAAAGATTTTAAATGATGTAAAAATCTTTACATCAAACAGCTCTGGTTTATGTTGGAATTTGAATTCAAACATATTTGATCACATTAGAACACCTTTTTCACTCAGATCATGCAATGTCAAGCATAAGACAAACAAAATATCAATTCACAATTTTCCTTAAAACTGTTGCTGAATTAGACTTTTATAACTTGATGAAATAAGGGGTGAAATACATTACTTCCAGCTTTGCAACTACTCTAGTCTAAAAATGCCAAAACTTTTTCTACAGGAGATCATTGTACCTTAGATTATAAACTATGAGATTAGGCATAAAAATCATTTCATTCAATTTAAAATTTTTTCCTGATGTTAACCTTCCTTGGCCTGCCATATATATTATATATTTTAAAAATTAGGGGTAAAATTGCTTTAGAAAATCTGAATAAAATCTGAGTAAAATCCTTGAGAATAACTAAATCCTGTGTTTTTTCCACTATACAACGGTCTCAAAATTCCATTTGAAGTTGGATCAAAAGGAAAATAATAATAATAAAAATCCAGTTTCTCATCAGAACATTTTAAAAACAACAGATTTTTTTAAACAGAGAAATGAGGTGACTGTCAAAGTCCAAACTCCATTTCTGTGAGGAATTTGCATGTTCTCCCCATGCTTATGTGGGTTTCCTCCCACAGTGTAAAAACATGCACAGTAGGCTAATTGACTGTTCCAAATCACCCCAGGTGTGAGTGTGACTGCAAATGGTTATGTGATTGTTGGCCCTGCGATAGCCTGACAAGCTGTAATGGGTGTACCCTGCCCTCACCTAGAGTCGGCTGAGATTAGCGCAAGCCTCCCCGCAGCCCTAATTAAGATTAAGCGGCTCAGAAAATGAATGGAATGAATGAATGAATTCATATTTAAGTTATTATACATTCTGGTACGGTATGTGTGCATGAGTTGATGCATGAGCATTTGCTGTGTATACCACAGCAGCTAAGTGCTAGTTCATTCATTCAGAGTACACGCTTGACACTAGGGCCTTCGCCAGGCCATCACAGGGCAGAAACATACTGAAGGCAACCCAGTAGCGTATTCTTTGCGAATGGTTCTTTTACATGCCTCTCCCCACAAACAGTGAGAGACATGGCTGGCCTCTGATAACCTACCGTGCTGAGGGGCAGCATTGACAACTTGGTGATAGTGGAGCTTGAACCCCCGACTTTTGGATCAGTAAGCCAGCACCCTACCACCAGAGTACAGCAAAGAGCTAGCAGTTTGAACTAAATAGATTGACTTTTTAAAATAAAACATTACCTTTTATTAGCTTGTAGTAACACAATTTAAGAACACAAGCAATAGGTGCTTATTTCAAGACATTAATGATCATCACTGCTGTCATAACCTTTGTAATACACCTATACAAAATTTTTTTATCTAGACTTAACACTTAAATTACATAATGTTACACATTTAGTGGTTCTGAAAGTCAGCAGCCACCATCCACTGTTGTGTTTTTTATAGTTCAGCCAGTGTAATGTTAAATGTCTCTATCAAAGATCATTATGGACACAAATACTCGTTATTTTATCCAATAAATAATACTTTATTAAGTCGCTGAACAGAATGTTCTTAAAATATAAATAGTTTTATAAATAGTTTTATTCATTCATTCATTTTCTGAACCAATTAATTCTAATTAGGGTCACCATCTCAGCTGATTGTCTCCGATCTTAATTTATGAACCATAAATTTAATTTTTAAATTAACTCATTAATTCTAATCATGTTTCATTCGTGTTTTTTATTTGTTTTAATAAAATTGAATTCCAGTAAGATTTCATGATTTTTTAAATGCTATACTGTATAAATCCTGCAAACCCATCCAAAGTGAGCACACACACACACACACACACACACACAGTGAGCAGGGGGCTGTCACACAGTGCGTGCCGGAGAGCAGTTGGGGAATATAAGCCCAGCTCAAGGGCACTTCAGCTCTTGATGAACGTGCAGCTCCCTCCCCCGCCACCACACATGGTTCAGGGATCAAACCAGCGACCTTTAGGTCCCACACCACACTTTTCTAACCATTAGGCAATGGCTGCCCCAAAATAAAATATAAATTAAAAATATCTGAATGTTAACATTCGGTGGCAAACAGCAGAGCACCAGATATCTTTAACCTCTGACCCAAACATGCGCAGACCCGGATGTTGATCCAGCACCGGAAATAGCGTGAAGCCGATAGTAAAGTTGTTGAGCTGTATAGATGAATTGTTTGTTAGACCAGTTTTGCTAGCAGGAATGTTGGGTTTTATCTCTTCGTTTGGATAGTGCCGTATAATATTGTAGTCGTGCTTCACAACTTACATTATGTGTTATTGTTGCATTGGTAACGTTTTGCTGATTATTTGGATGGTGTGTTTACGGTACTAAACCGTAAGCCACGCTGTAGTAACGCCACTCACTTACTTTGCGTTAGTGTAACGGTAGCGGTGGCTGTACTAATGGGCACCGCGATCTCCGCAGTCGGTTCTCCCGTTTCTCCAGCAGGCAGGCTGATAATGGTGGCTTCCCCGAGCAGGTTACAGATGCGCTGCTGCATGGCAGTGAGAATAACCGGTACGGTGGTGCAGTCCCCCGTATCCTCTATCGCTGCACGAGCCTGTGCCACTTTACGGCGAACTTCGGTTTTCAGATCAGACCATTTCTTCTTCACCTCAGTGAGCTCGCGCTGGCAGTTGGTCACGGCGTTCACGCGCTTCAGAATCTCAGTCCAGGCGTTATTTTTGGCGACGTGAGTGACACCGGCGTTGAAGTGGTTCACCAAAATATGCTTCTGTTTTTCCATTTCCTCCACAATTATTTCCACCTCCCTTTCAGAGAAATTCATTTTTCTCTTCTTTGCCTGCGATGCCATAATATGTTAAACGGGACTTAAGGAAAGTATTTAAAAGTGCGTAGAATACGCAAAAATAGTAAGTTTTTCCTGCCTAAACTGCGCTACGTAATGGCTTCCTGAATCGACGGCTGCGTTCGAAACAGAAGGTTACTGCCTTGTTGCCTGTGTACCGTAATATACCACTGTCTCATAATACTGGCCATTCCATTAAAGGCATCTTCAGAGAACGCTTGTTTCACGTGCCCTTATAACACAGCCTTTACGGTAAACATGTGACTTCAGCACGCCGTGTAACGGAAAATGCGTTGGATCGAATTCGGTGTTCCGGTTTAACTGGTGTTTATGTTAACTCGGGCCCGTTTCAGAAAGCAAGTTTAATAAACGGAGTCAAAACCCGAACTCTAGGTTGACCAACACTGAGCTGTTAAACTTGGTTTCAGAACAGCAGTTAACAGTTCAGTCAACGCTGAGTTAAGGTCACCCTGAGTGAAGCTCATGCACGAGGATATTAAAAGCCCTTGTGGAGTCAGAGTAATAATAATAATTTTAAGTAAAAGTTAAGTACTATACAAATAAAACTGAATGGTAAACTTCTGTATTTTATGTGGGTTTTTTAATCACTGCATTACCTGACAAGTTCATTTTTAAATAATGACTTGTGTTGCATATGTATATGAGGCTATTATCTGTGTATTAAGTAAACATTATTTATATAGTAGTTATTAAAATGTGCTAGGAAATGAAATGAACTTCTTTTCTATCCAATACATTTACATAAGACAATATGGGGCTATGTCGTGGTGAAAAGTGTCCAGTTCATGACACAAGAAATTCAAATTCTTTTTTCAGATATTTATTTTACCTTTTGGAAAAGAAAAGCATACAGTCAGTCACACAGAAGAAACTGTTCCAAGACAAAAATCTTGGATGTCGAACCAGCTCTGTAATTGGTTTATATAGTGCCTATTCCACTTTGATTGGTCTATCATCCTCTAGCTCTTGACTCTGATTGGTCCCTCATGACCTCATGTCTCAACCTGTCCCAAACTGACATTGAAGGCTCTGTGCCTCCCTTCGCTAAGGACAGCCTTTTTTTTTCTTTTCAAGGTCCGACATTTTGTTTCAATGTTCCGTGTTCAAGGACAGTCAAGCAATACTCGTACAGAGTGGAATGGGCCCTACATAAAATAATAAATTAATCTTACACGCACTTCAGTGAATAAACTTCTCATACAATAGTCACACCGATAATCAAATAGTACAGTAAATCATGCAATTTCTCTTCTAAAGGTGTAATCACTAACAATTTAAATATGTATTTTATTAGAGATGACTTGGACAGTTCTCCATTTTAGCATTACAAACGTCTTTAAATATAGGAAATATGATCACTTATTCCAAATATATTACAGTCTCTGTGTTTATATTCATGTTGAAGCTGTTAATGATCAACAATTAATTCCAGTACGTGATGGGGAAGTCGCAGGGAGAACATTATTTAGTGACATGTTTCAGAGTGGCAGGCCACAGGCCTTCCACAATTCATGTGTCCAAAACACAGTGCCCCCAGTGGCACCTGATACCCCAATTTCCTCCACTTCATCTAATATTAGGGATATCTTCTTTTCTTGCCAAACTGCCAATATTTTATGTCAAATAATGCAGCCTACACAACTTAAAAGTGAAAAGAAAGACACTTGTTAAACATCCACACCACACCCCAAACATTAGATGTCAGGATATGTCATTAGTACAAACCGATATCACGTAAACATTAGGTAAACTGTTACAATGAAAGGCTAGAATAATATAGAACTGCAAAACATATTTGCTTATTTTAATCAGAATACTTTATATGATCCTGGAGAAAATTGTGTGCACACAGTTGCTTCATACCTGGTAAGAATGAGATAAAGATAAAAGAAAGATATAAAGAAAAAGATAAAGAAAAATCACAAATACAGTATCTATATATACAAATATACATATGGACGTCTACATATATATATACACTGCGTGCATGATTATTAAGCAAGTTGTATTTTTGACGATTTATTTGATATTTTAACAACTACAGCTCTCTTACTCAATCATAATGTTAATAAAGCTTAAACCTGAATTTTTAAGAAGGTTAAAGCAGGTTTTGTCTTTCTTAGAAAATGTCTCAGTGTGCACAATTCATTCATTCATTCATTTTCCGAACTGCTTATTCCTAATTAGGGTGGCGCCCATCTCAGCCGACTCCGGGCGAGGGCGGGATACACCCTGGACAGCTCGCGAGACCATCGCAGGGCCATCAGTCACACAAACATTCACACTTACACTCATACCTAGGGGTGATTTTAAACAGCCAATTAGCCTACTGTGCATGTTTAGCCTACTGATGCAGGCTTTTTTCTGTACCACTGCTTTAAGAAAGTGTCCTCTAAAAATTGGCAGTAGTTCTGGGAGCTGATTTAAGTCCCTTTTCAACCCGAAAAGATACAACTCTCTCATCTTTTATTATACCAGCCCATACCAGAACCCCACCTCCACCTTGGCATCTGAATTGAAGTGGGGCTTTGTGCCCAACACTGATCCAGCCCAGGTCCGTCCATCTGGTCCGTCAAGAGTCACTCTGATTCCATCATCCATAAAATCAGTCTTCATGTGCTTCTTGGCCCAGTCTTTACGTTTTAAGTTATATGTCTTGTTTAGTGGGGGTCACATTTCAGCCTTCCTTACCCTGGCCATGTCTCTGAGCACTGAACACCTCGTACTTCTGGGTCCTCCAGGTTAAAGTTCAGGAATATGCAGCACTGGAGGACAATGGGTTCCTAGTAGCTTCACACTTGACTTTTCGTAAATATCTATTTTTTTATTTTTTTATTTTTTTTTTTTAACCTGTCCTGTCCAGCATCATAGCAAGCAGGATGGCAGTGTGGTTGCAGTGTTGCTTTTTCAAGGGGAGGTTTTATGAAAAAATAAGCTCCTCTTGATAATCAGATTTATTTATTTTACTGCTGATTTGTTATGGAATCCATGCAATTCCGCCAAACCTGACAGGAGGGGACAGATAAAGAAAGAAGACAGGAGACATAAGCAAAAGTAAAAGTAAAAAAAAAGAAAAAGGAGACAAAAGCACCAGTGATATAAAGCAACAACCCTTAAAAACTGCTAAATCTGTACATAAACACAACTTTAAATTTCCTGCATCTTTTAGAGACAAATAGAGCCAACACTAATCAAGAATTTAAATCGTATCAGAACAAATAGACATATCACACACACACAAAAAAAAAATAATATTAATAAATAAATAACTACACAGTCACATACACAACAGTAAGAAAGAGAGTACTTAAACA
>JBCNYG010000024.1:13222868-13233890 GCA_039654305.1 Porochilus rendahli
AGTTAGCTGCACTGGGGGGACAGCAGTGACATCCCGCCGATAGTGGGGCTTGAACCCCCGACCTTGGGATCAGTAATACAGCCACCAGGCCCCCACTGCCCCTATTATTATTAGTATTTTTAATTATTATTATTATTTATAGAGACAGATACAAAGAGACAGATATTTCTCATCAGTGATTTGGTAAATGAAATATGTTTTGATGTCGTCCCACTCCTTTTTAAGTATGTTTCAAGAAAACACCATCTGCCAAGATGGGCAGATTGGACACATCATCTGTGAAGTACCCAGGGTCATCAGGTGTTTTGGGTCTTTGATCTTCAGACACCCTTACCTGGGTGACCCAGCTGGGGATGATCAGGCCCTGGCTTGTGTCCAAGCAGCTTGCTATACCATGGATCCACAACCACCTGGAAGCACTCTCTGAAGCTTCACTGATATTCCTCTCCTGCAACTCTCTGGCACCAAGGAGCCTGAGTGTGCAGTGCAGAGAGTGACCTGGAAATCCCCTACAGCCCACCTCAATGGGCTCACAGTAGGCCCTCCACCCATTGCCTCTTCAGTTCTTAACCAGCTCCTGGTATTTTGCCTTCTTTCGCTCATGAGCCTCTTCAGCTGCAGTCTTCCCAGGTGACTGTGAGTTCCAAAAGCACTACTTGCTTGGAATGATGTTATGGCAATGTGCTCTGGAAATTTCAACTATCTCCCCAGGTCCACCTGCAGCTGCCAGTCACAAGCCAAGGCTAATAAGCATGTTGAGGTCTTCTGCTCATTTGGAGGCTTCTCTTCTCCTCAGATAAAGGCTATATTGTGCCTTGCTGGAAGCTGGTTTTTGGCTTGCTGGATCCCTGTGCTGATGGCATCAGCTACTGCCTTCAAAACCTGGGGAATCATTTAAAAAAAGGTGTGCACAAAGGCGTTGCACACGCCATTTTCCATGGCAAAGTTCAGATGCCTCAAGAGTGAAATGTCAGTGGAAATGTGCGGTGCCTCACACAAACTTAATGGCTGGCGTATGCATGTTTCTACAGCTGTTGGTCCTTTGGTGATACTTAGAGGTGATGCTGGGAAACTGTTTATAATGTGAAAATTAGTCCTCAGAGTTGATTAAAACAGAATTTGCAGCGAGAGCCGGTTTTCATAATGTAATCGGCGCTATCGAAAGAGCGATCACAGGATGAATTTATGTCAACAGGAAGCATTTTCATTCGCTTACTGTACAGATCACATGTGATGCACAAATGCAATAAACTAACATTGTGGTGCGGTTTCCTGGTTCTATGCATGATTCATACACCCTGAGTAACAGCATGGTTGGGAACCGACTACAAACTAGCACTGTGTGAAATGGGTGATTTCAACCATTCACCAATGCATTTATTGAGTCACTGATATTTGCGAGGATGCCTATAAGCAGGTGGTCATTTATGCCACCGATTGCACAGCACAGTGCGGGTAAGGACATGGCCAGTCGGGCGGGCAGCAGGAATCCCCAGTTTCTATGATGCCAGAGCCGCAGCGGATGGTGGAGGAATCCCCCGAGTCTGTGGCTGTGTGTCCTCCATCTGACTGTCTGTTTTAGGAAAGTAAATAAATCGTATTTAAACATGAGTAAAAGTCTTGGATATCCTCTTGTACCGGCATGTTTACATTTACCAAACCAAATAGCATATGCGCACATTTCCGCATGAAGCTTTATCTTACAGGACTGTGAGCTTGGGGGTAATTGGAGTCCTCCTCATGTGCTCCCACCACCCCCCGAAAGAGCAGTGTCACCTATGACTCTCTGCTCAAATGGGGTGAGGTCCTCCTCTTCTTTCCCCCCACCTAATCGTGCCAGACTTTGGCAGTGGGTGGACGTCCTTTGCTTATCGGCCACCTTTAAGTTGGATCACTTCTTTTTTAACTTAACGTGTGTGTACACCTTTCCGACCCCACATCATTGACGGGCTCACATACACTCTCTGGAGGACAGCGTGCCAAACAGTTCATTCTTGTGCGCCTCCCCGTCTTCCTCATATTGTTTTTCTTTATTTCTCATTACGGTTTTCTAAAAGGGGAATCTCCGGTACAGGGTTCATTTAAATATGATTTGCATATTTAAATAGAGATGTGGACAGGGAGGGGTTGGGTACTCCTATATGTGTGCTCAGTTCCATGCTGATTCGGATGTTCAAAGGAAATGTGCTTGGGTTCATGCATATGCACAGATTCATACATCTGGAATTTTTTGTGCGTATGACGTTTTCTGGATTTAAGCGTACTCCATTTTTCAGTAAGAATTCCACGTAAATCTTTGTACATGGGGCCCCTGGTTGTGGCACCATGTGTACCTTACCTCTCCCAGAGGTTTGGGGCAGCAGCTCAAAATGTGTTCCAGGGAACCCCTTGCCTGACATAGTGCACATGCTGGTGTTTCTGCAACACCCCGACTGTGCAAGTTGGATGGGCTTGGCAGGACTTCGTACCCTGGCTAGATCAGTCTTGCTGGATCCCACTTTCAAATCTCTGTCCAGATGATCTTCCGTGCTGATGCCTGGCTCCAATTTGTCCAAACTCCTTGTTGACATGTGGCCACTGTCCTTCTGTGGCACTCATTCTCCACCTCTGCTCCGATCTCTCCCTGGATCAGCTGTCTTCTTCTTCCAGATTGTCCAACTGTAAGAGCCTTCCAGGACATTGTACCTCAGTCTTGCCTCTGCTTGCTCGACTGCCTCATGGGCCTGCTATTTCTGACCAGTCTTTAGCCCCTGGAGGAGACTCTATTGTCTGCTGAATCTCTATAAAGCGGCACCTCCCTGGCTCTGGTGACCTTGAACTCATCTACCTCACTGGTAAAGGGGAGCTGGAGCTTATTGGTGTGCCCATACAGGGCAATGCTGCTGAGGCTTTTCAGCATGAAAAGCCATCTGCGAAGAAGCTGACTGATGCTTCTCTCCGTGCCCTCCACAGTGGATGTTGAGACTTCATAAATCAGCAATGGCCAGAGGAGTCAAGGCAGGACCCCTGCTGAAAGATCCATCCCTTGAACTGACTTATCCACTGCAGACAGCCAGATCTTCAGTTCCCTGCAAGTGGCCTGGACTGCTGCTTTGTCTTTCAGTGTACCATCAAAAATCTTCCTCAGACTTTTCATGGGCTTCTTGGTCACTGATGGAATTTGGGCTCCATCCATCTGAAAGCAGAATTTGTCCACCACCTTCCCTTTCACCTTTGCTCGTGTTTTTAATGATCTCTTCTTCTGATGCCATGAAAATCCACACTGGACATCTGCCTAAGCAGCTATTTAGTGAATCCAAATGGATTCACTATAAAGGCAGCCTGCTTGAGAGCCCTCTTCAGGATGTGTTTTGCCTTGAGAACTACACAAGTCTTCTGTGGCACACCAACAGAGGTGCCCTACCTCCAAGAAGAGACAGGGAAAGCAGCAGGTGTGTCATCGTTTAACAAACTACGATTAGACAGATGTTTACTTAAAATTGTTTTAAATTGAGTGATGCTGGCATTTTTCCACTGTTTAGCATATTCAGTACATGAAGACAGTGAACAGCCTATGCAATGTGGTATATTGACATGGAGACAGCAGACAACACCATGAGTTTTTAAACAGTCAGCGGGTCCAGTTTTTTCATATTCATGTACATGCAAACACATAACCATATTACAGAGTCCATCAGTGGAAAAAATTTACCTATTTACTCTATTATATTTAAATTTTTTGTTTTGCAGATTTCAGCGATAGACGGGATTGCCAGGGGTCCAGCCATTCAGTAGGTGAGGGCAAAGAATTCCCAGGGCGACAAAAGGAATGGTTATTTTTCATGGTCACCAGTGCACCAGTGCACTCCATGGCTCTTCCCTTTTTGGCTAAGAGTGATTGAGCTAGAAAATGCACTCTATGTAGACACTAAACAACAGCTCTTGTTGAAGAGATGCCAAAACAAGTGTTAACAGACAGATAAGCATACAATGTACAAAAATCCATCATGGGAGTTGGATATCTGCTACCCAAAGAAGACAGCCCTCACAGATTAGGATTGCCCCTTTCCACACAACTGGAGAGCCTGTCAAAACCTGCTTTTATTATTGTGACTCCAGAATGCATTGCAGTGTTTCAGGACAGATCAGGGAGATATGGACTGTTTGATTTGTATTCGAAATATAAAGCCGGGCTGCCCTGACCTTCAGAAAAGTGACAGATTTGGTTGACCACCAGTACAAGCTATTTGGAAGTCGTAGTCCCACTTCCACCTATGAATTTGTGCCAGACACTTCTGTCAGTGATGATGCCCCATCTGGAGATTTCTCCTGAACTTGCATAAGCACAGCTTATCGAAGATCGAAATGCAACTTGGACTTAATCCAAAATGCAGCTTAAAAATGCCTCAAGAAGCACATCTTCAA
Organism: Porochilus rendahli; assembly: GCA_039654305.1. Lineage (NCBI taxonomy): Eukaryota > Metazoa > Chordata > Actinopteri > Siluriformes > Plotosidae > Porochilus > Porochilus rendahli. Next base: position 13,227,273 of record JBCNYG010000024.1, read on the forward strand.
AACAGAAATATGCAACCTGTACCGCATTTAGGTTGAAAAAACATCAGCCAATGAAAGAACATATATTCATACATTCATCAGCACAGAAATACACCGAAAAAAAGAGTATCTCATTAACAAATAGAAGACTGATCCTACTGATGCCTACCACAGCAGAAAATGAAGTATGTGACGGAAAGATACAGCACTGATCCTGCTTTCCAGACTACACAAATCAGTAATGGAAAGATGGAGCATGGACCCTGCTTTCCGGAGAAGACAAATGATGTATGTAATAGAAAAACACAGAACCAGTTTTGACTTCAGAAGCAAACAGAAGACATTTTCGAAGACATTTATGAAGGAAAAATATCACAATAAACCTGATTTCAGGATGCACCATAATCGAAGATGCGCTGACAACAAAAGAAAGAGCCTTTTCAAGAATGCATTGCCTAATAATTGGAAGTTGCAGTGTGGTCTGAAAATCAAGAGGAAATGCAGAAGGAATGCAAACTCCTTCCAGGAAAAAACTCTGCAATGTTTGAGAGCTGCAATGCTAAAGTTTTAAGAAAAAAATTATGTTGGCTGATTGCCCAACAGGAGACTGTTCATATACCTTTCTCTTCTTGCTCCTGTCCATTATCTGTACCCAGGATGCAGGAGTGGATTTGCTACACACCTAACCAGAGGAGTCATACCACCGATTGCAACTGCAAATAACCCGTATCGAGCACTCATTCTATCAGAGCTTGCACTTTATAGCATAAATCATACCTTTTGCCAAGATTGTTTCATTGCCCAAAGAACAGCAGAGCGGTACACTTTTTATTTGCTATTTATATACTTTTAACTCTGTCCCAAGGCTCAGAGTTGAAGCCCAGCTTTTACAGGTGAAGCACAAGAGGAACATCAAATACAAAGGACACCAGCACTTCTACACAATCAACATGAAAAATTTGCTAGAGGGACTAGCCAAACATAAAGAGACTAAGACAGTTTACAGTGATGTAACACTAACTGAAAGTGCCACATAGGAAGATCTTGTAGATGATCAGCCAGCTGAAGAGCCACATGCCAGAGACTAAGACAGTGATACATATGCAGCAATGAAACAGCAACAAAATCACATGTGGGATGAAAACAAGCCACCTTGGCTCAAACAGCAATTGATGGTGCGATCTGACACTGATGTACCTTCACCTTGGATTTCACCTCTAATCTCTTTGGAAGTTGTTCTGATTTGATTGGTTGCCATGCGTATCATCTGTCTCCTTAATTTGTCATCACTTTTTCTTTTGCAGCTGTTGTACCTCAGATCGTTCTGTCTTGAAGACAGTAATATTCCTATTGAATTAATAGTTAATTATTTTCTGTAGCTGCGTTCTTGAAGGCACACACCTAGTTGGCTGCAAACCAGACACCATTTTGATGAACAATGCTTTTTTTTACCTTACTCAAGGGCTGCAGATCCTCCATGATGTAGCCCCATACAAGCTTGTCCACATTTTGTTGGGGCAAAGGCAACAGGTCATTTTGAAAAATGCTATAAGTTTCACTTGAGGGAAATAACTTTGGGGTTGCTGCCTCATAGTCTTGTCCTTATTATGCTGATATATATAGATGGGGACGAAATTGTTGGTACCCTTCTGTTAGAGAAAGATAACCGCACAATAAACTGAAACTGAAAAGAGAAATAATACATTTTAAAAAATTACCAAAAATTACCTAATGAAAATAAGACGTTGCTTTGAATTGCTATTCAACCAAATCATTTTAAAAAACAAACTAATGAAACTGGACCAGACAAAATTGATGGTACTTGATTGATGGCAGCTTGATCTTCCTGTTACTACAGTTGCATATATTATTAAAAAATGTATGGTTCTGTAGCTAACATCCCTGGAAGTAGCTACAAGAGAAAAATTAATGACAAATGTAGACGGATAATTTGAATGGTAACCAAAGAACCCAGAACAACCTCCAAAGAGATTAGAGGTGAACTCCAAGGTGAAGGTACATCTGTGTCAGATCGCACCATCCATTGCTGTTTGAGCCAAGGTAGAATTAATGGAAGATGATGTAGGAGGACAGCAAATCATAAAAAGAGTGAGACTGGAATTTGCAAAGGTGCATATTGACAAACCACAAAGCTTCTGGAAGAATGTCCTTTGGATAGCTGGGACAAAATGGGAGCTTTTTGGCAAGTCACATGAGCTGTATGTTCACAGATGCAAAAATTAATCATAGAAAGAAGAGCACTGTAGCAACTGTGAAAGGAGAAGGGGCAGGGGTGACTTAGTGGTTAAGGTGTTGGGTTGTTTATTTGAAGGGCAGGGGTTCAATCCCCTCTGTCACCACTGTTGAGCCCTTGATCAAGGCCCTTAACCCTCAGTTGTATAAAAATGATAATTTTAAGTCGCTCTGGATAAGAGCATCTGTCAAATGCTGTAAATGTGAATGTCAGGCAATTTTGTTGTAAATTATTATTTGTAAAAGATGCCACTCTGCTATTTCATTTTTATATTTATTTTGAAGAACACCGCTCTCCTCCGACAGCTTCCCATTGTGTTTACATTAGACTTCCCAAGTCCCTTGCTCCAATATAATTATGTTGCTGCAGAGTTAAAGGTGGGCAGAAAGTATGATGTTTTTTATAATCTTAGCACCCTTGGATGCGGAAGGAGGTATGAGCATGTGTATTAATGTACTGTTATGTTTGTTGCAAAAGAGAATTCATTCACTTTAAAATGACAAAAATATTGTTATATTTATTTAAATAACAGTTGTAATTCATAATAATTTAAGAGCCTAATTTCATGTAAAACGTATAATTTGGGAATTATGGTGCATGGTTTGTATTTTGTTCATTTATTTCGTAGCTTTCACGGTGTCAAAGTGTCGGTGGTGAAGAAGGAGAGAAATAAAGAGGCACCAGTCAAAGCTTGCTGCATTCTGTGTGGTATATCCAAGTGGCTGCTACAGTAAATGTGAAACATGGAGGAGGCTCAGTTATGTTCTGTGGCTGCTTCTGGCATGGGATGTCTTGAATCTGTGCAGGGTACAATGAAATCTCAAGACTATCAAGGTATTCTGGGGTGAAATTCACTGTCCAGAAAGTTTGGTTTCTATTGCAGATCATGGGTCTTCCAACAGAATAATGACCCAAAACACACCGATAAAAACATCCAAGAATGGCTAAGAACAAAACATTTTACTATTCTCAAGTGGCCTTCTATGAGTTGTAGATCAAAACCCTATTGAACATCTGTGGACGAGCTGAAACATGCAGTAATCAAACCTCAGACAACTGGAGTAGTTTACTCATGATGAGTAGGCCAAAATACCTGTTGACAGGTGCAGAAGTGTCATTGAAAGTTACAGAAATAACTTGTTTGCAGTAATTGCCTAACAAGGTTGTGCAACAAAATATTAAGTCAAGGATGCCAACATTTTTGTCCAGGCCAGTTTCATTAGTTTGTCTTTTAAAAATGAATTTGTTAAATGATAATTCAAAAGCAATGTTGTAATTTCATTTAATTAATTTTATTATTTTTTTAATTATTATTGCTTTTGTCAGTTTCAGCTTATTTCAGTTTTTATTGTGGGTTGTTCTTTTTTAACAGAAGGGTACCAACAATTTTGTCCATGTCTGCAAGTTGCATTTTATACTCAAGACTGCTCCAATCCTTCAACTTGTATCGTTTCATATTTGACACAAATGTGTCAAACATCCGTTTTTGGACCCAGCATGTAGTTTCTTCTGTCTTCAAGTCTTCACCTGTTTGTTCATAAAACTGATTCAAATGCACAAAACAAGCTGCCTTGAGACATCACGTGGTATGCCATAAAACAGTTCCATAAAAGGTGAGCTGATGAATGTGGCCATGAGTGGAGTTCATTATCACCAGAGTTACCTCTACTCACATTCAAATTCATCATTTGTAAACAAAATTGTACAGTTCATTGCAAACAAAATATGAATGTGTTTATGCTCGATGCAAGAGGTTAATCTTGGTTTCAAAATTTATGTTATGTAATGTCACTGGCTGGCGCTTGGGGGTTTTTCACCATAGCTCCCACAATAATTATCTCAAAGTGCTGTTGTTCTCAATGTCTAATTATTAGTACGCAAGTGTTGTGTACAACAAAGGCAAAGCATGGTGGTCTGCTTCAGAGCAAGAAGGTCCTGGGTTCGAGCCTGGTGAGAGCATTTCTGTGTGGATTTTTCATATAGACATAGGCTTCCCTTGACTGTAGTAGGATTAAGTGATTCAGAAAAATAAGTGAGTAATGAGTAAACCTCAAATGCAATTTTTACAGGGGAAACTCAGGGCTTGAACCAAGAGTGACCATTCAGAAATTTTAATTATTTAATCAATCAGTCTAACAGAGCACAAGTAACACCTACCAGTCGTGTCATTTTCTGAAAATTTTTATCCTTTATTAGAGTTTTTATCCTTTATTGGGTGCCTATCTCTGATAACTTTGGCAAAGTCAGTTTCCAAAGTAAACCACTCAGCAAGCCAATACAGGAACAACACATGCAACTGCTCACATTGACACGTAGGGGCAATTTTGAATACCCACTAGGTCTTATGGGCATGTCTTTGGACTGTGGGAGAAAACTGAAGTACCCAGAGGAAACACACTCAAGCATCAGGAAGAACATACAAACTCACACAGGAATGACCTTACCAGGCACAGGGCTTAAACCCAGGACCACTTTGCTGTGAGGTGAACATGCTGTCCAATATTTTTGATCACTTGAAAAGGGTGGGTTCAAACAAGCAGTGCTTTTTAAATCTTAAACACAAATTTCTGTACAGCCCAAAAGAAAAGAAGTGACCTTGTCAGGTGAGTTCTTTTAAAAGAGACAGTGATTGTAGCATTTAGGTGTAAAAATCACCATCACTTAATCTCATTCAGGTCTCACCAAACCTTCCCTAAACACAGCTTGTGTCACTTTTAGAATTACTAAACATGGCTCACCTGAGAATGAAATGATCTACCTGGGAGGTACTGGACAAAAATACATAGAAGGTGGCAGTGTCTGTGGTCTTCAGAGGTTTAGATGAGGTCTGGATTATCACACTGCCACCCAAACGTAGACGCATGAACATGGGGTTTCCTGGAGGTGACCTCAAGAGGTTAACAAAGCCAATTTTCATGAGAATAGGCTCAGATTGTCCTTTAATCTTCCCCTCAGTTAAACTATTCCATTGCTTGTAGTCTTGAGGGATACACTGGCTGGTTGGACTGGACCTGGTCTGATAGTAAAGCTCTACAACAGTTCCTTCTGAAGAATTTCTGTGCTCCTTGTTGGATCTGACACTCCTTGGGCTGAACCATACTGGCTTAGGCCTTAACCTGACCAGACAGAAGCCTCCTTTTTCAGGAATTGAGCATGTACCTTTAATCTCCTGCGATTTCCAGACGGCATGAGCTGTAACGCATATGTACCCCATGTCACTCTTTCCCAAATTGACTTCACCTGGCAAATCCATTATGTCAGCCATGTTATTTGTTGCATAAAACAACAGTTGCATAACGGGAGATGCAGAACGCACTTGACGAGCCAGTGGGAAGGCTCTGACCCTGGAACCAGTGTTAATCAACTCTAGAGGGATAGTCTGCCCTACATGCAGTGGCCCAAAGCTGATGTTGATGGCTGGCTTCCCAGTGAGCCCAGTGATAATGAAGGGTTGATTTTGTAACTGTTGTGTAAAGTTTCCTATTGAGGTCTCACTTGTATCTTTCAGATAGAAATGATCTGCATTAATGATGTGGTAGGCAGGTTGTGGTAGAGAGTTTCTTGGTTCTTCTGAAGATTCCTCGACTTTTGTTCCTACAGAATAAAAAAAATTGTTGAACTCCTACAGGATTAAGTCAATTTACTCAAAAAAACATTATTTGATATTTCAAGGGATACATAAAAGCACACATACAATATATAATTTTGGTTAAATAGTGATGTGCAGGTGGGCAGCTTGGAGGTGTAGTAGTTTGCACGTTCAACTCATAGCAAGGAGGTCCTGGGTTCAAGTTTGGGGCTCGTGTTTCTCTGTGGAGTTTGCCTCCTTCTGCTTGCATGGGTTTCCTCCAGCAGTCCCATTATGTACATTAGGCTAATTGGCAGTTCAAGATTGCCATGAATTGTGTATATGAGTGTGAGTGTGTGAGTGTGCGGGTGATTGTTGAAATTAGTAACCCAAAAACCAGTTGGCATTATTCATGTTTATTGCACTCACTAAAACATTGGCTGGACAAGGACAAAAAAAAAATCAAGCCTAAGCCAAAACCCACAGGCCTCAAAAAGCTAAAACATGTTTTGAGATCACTGAACACCTACAGCAATGTGCACTTACTAGCCAATGTAATAGGAACCCCAGTACATCTACAAATTTGTGAAAATACACTGGGTATAAAAAATACGGAGACTCTAAAGGGACATGGAAAAAAAAGAGAAAAGATGGGAAACGTGTCCCTTTTCTCGTGCGCATGTGATACTTTCTTGTGCGCACGAGAAACCTAATCTTTTTTTTTAACCACGTCGCTTTAGGGGCTCTGTAAAAAAAGAATCACACTCCTTCAAAATAGTCATATTTTTGTAACAAATGAAGACACAAAAATATTTTT
>JBCNYG010000024.1:13233990-13245502 GCA_039654305.1 Porochilus rendahli
CAATACTAATCGAGTATAACAGTAGAAGTTTGTGTATATATATATATATATATATATAGACAGATATATATATTTATTTATTTATTTATTTTTTTTTTTTTTTTTTTTCTTTGAGGGGAAGGCTGACATTAATCGGCACAAGCTAAATGAAGTGTACAATTTTGAAAAAGGAAAGAACAGAGAGCTGTAGTCTGGTGTAAAAAAAAAAAAGTCAGTGTCCCCAGCAGAGATGAATTCCTAATAAAAGGTCAAACAATATAATCCCCTTATGTCACCCTGTAATTCATTAATATAATTCCCTTGCACCACAATCTAATTTCATCACAGCTTCATTAAAATCAGATATGATACTTGAAGTCCTCCATTTGGGGCACAAGTATAATACTAATAAATCTTAAAAAGTCGTGGTGAAGAGGGAGCTGGGCCGAAAGGTAATGCTCTCAATTTATCAATCAATCTAGATTCCTACCCTTACCTATGGTCACAAATGATAGAGCTGACACCCCTCCTCCACCTGTCAACTTCAGCTATGACCAGGTTCAGAGACAGCTGAAAAGACTATACAGCCTCTACACAAAGGATTTCAGCTACTGCACAGAGATATGCCATCTTCAGAAGTTTTCTGCTGTGGTGTTTCAATGGAGGTGAGGAATATGGGGCTGTTCTGGATTTCTTCGTCATATGGTGTGAGCAAAATCATCTGCAGCTTAATGTGACAAAGACCAAGAAAGTGATTTTGGATTTTAGAAGATCCAAAACACCAGCAACTCCTGTTTCCACCCAGGGTGTCAATGTGGAAATGGTGGAGGATTACAAATACCTTGGAATTCATATTGACAGTAAACTGGACTGTAAACTGTACGTTTTGGGGATGGAGGTGTACCTTCTGAGGGAAGTGTTGGAGAGGCAAAAGAAAAAACAATAGTGAACAATACCCCCACCCGCTTCACAAACTGCTGACCAGTCACAGCAGCACGTTTAGTGTGAGACTGATACCACCTAAATGCTCCACTGATCAACACATCATTGTACATTATCCTGTGGCCATTAAACTATATAACTCCTCCATATAGCAACAATATCCACTGTTATAAATTTGCATTTTGTACTACATGTAGATTATACTTATTTATATATATAGACACACACACACATAAATACAAAATAGTTTTCCATGTTGGCAGTGCAGCAATAGCAAGCAGCTGCCACTTCGGAACCAAAATCGTGCTATATCTTTGCTTTAGCCCGAATTTCAACCAGAGACAGTGGTGTTCATGTATACGACTGCCAGATGATACTGCAGCTTAGAAATCATGCAGTTACTAACCTGCATAATGATGTACTTTACAAACTCTGTGACCTCGGGATGCTGCGAATACCAGCCCTTCACTCCTCGACATCGCCTGATGCCGGTGGCTTGGAGAGAGGATGTCACAAGTGATGCTCGAAAAAGCGAAAGCACGGAAAATGGAGGGGGTCTGTGCTGGCTAAAAACAAACCAATAAATTGGACTACATCCGACTTCAGTGAACTACACGGAGTCAGTAGAGACTGCTGTGTTTTTGTTTTTACAGAGACATGGCTCAACGACAGAGTTCTGGACACCGCTATTCAGGTAGCTGGGCTTACCATGTTTCGTGCTAAAAATATACAGACTGGTTAATATAACGGTGCTCAAACAGACAGCTCCAGAACAGACATTTAAAAAGGTAACACAAACCTTGAACAACAATCTTGGATTTAGATTTAGCATTTAGATTTAACACTTAGACTCAACATTTAGATTTAGATTTATATACAACAATTAGATTTAGATTTAACATTTAGATTTAAATTTAACATTTAGATTTAACATTTAGATCTAATATTCAGCATTTAGGTTGGACATGCATTTTCACAGTTAAATGTAAGACGTTATTTTAGATGTGATTCAAACTTAAATGTGAGGGAAAACGTGCTAAATATGGGGGAAATTAGCTAAATGTTGAAAATGTGTGCACTAAAACATTTCAGTCAAATTTTTACATTTCACACCCAATATCTCTCTTGTAGCCCTATTATGAGAGCATAAGATTTCAGGGAACTGTTTCACCTGATAAATTCAAAGTTCATTATACAGTTTTATTGTAAAACATAGAATGTACTATCACAAACATTCTGAACTTCATGCTGAGTGAAACAGATAAGGAGGGGGGGGGGGGGAAATGATATAAGATAAACTTATTGTAATTCTGTTTTTAAATTAACATATGTATATTCAATTCAAAACTATTCACATGGTGGATATCCCTTTTGACATTCTGAATGTCAGAAGGACTGTATTCCATCATCTATCTGTATATGGTTGCATGGCCAATATTATATGTATTGAACATGCTATTTTTAATTGTTTATTTCTGATAATATTTCATGACACACATTACATTATTTTCATTGTTCAACAGTTCTATACAACAAGTTAATTTGTACAGATTATGAAGGAGTTAATGTCCATTTAGTCTTCATTGATAACCTTCTTGAATTTGTAAAATTAAAGCTGTTTGTCTAACATTGCCATTGTTATGCAATTACACACCCATGTTCTATATGCTGGTCTCAACTTGGTCCAAGATGGCAGCACAAATGTTACGTCTTACTGTAGCTTAATTCATTCTTATCTATCTTCTATGTCTATAAGTGACGGTTTAGTCATGTTATAGTGTTTAATTATAGTTTAATGCTGCCTTCTTGTGGCCGCATAATGTACTGATAGCTTACTGTTGAAATTACACACTTGACACAAATAACAGAAGTGTAAAAATATTAGATTTATTTCCTTTTGAAAAAAATGTACATGACACCACACAGTCAGTCGCAGAGTAGTCATAAATGTAGCTTTTCTCATTTGCCTTTAATTCACTCAGTGAGCACATAAATGAAGACTTTTTTGGAAGACACCATGAATAATGTTTTTACTATTCAGCGTGAAATTTTAACACATTAAAAAACCATAAGCATTTATAAATCATCTACAAATTAAGTACAAAATAATAAAAGCATAGTGATACCAAGCACTAAATATGAACAATATCGTCATCATCATGCACCATTGTATGAAACAAGGAAATGTAATCTGTAAGTAGCCAGTGCTGGTTTCAAATCGTTGCAACCCCCAAGACTTGTTTTCATGTTTTAAGTATTTTTAGACCACCTAGACCACCACAAAGACTTCAGTTCAAAGACAGCCTAGAAGTGTAGTTGCTTCTGAAGTCACCAGGAAGGTTTACTCATTAAGAGATGAAACGACCAGTTGAGTACAGCTTTAGTGATTGACAAAGTGAATTTAATTCCAACCTTTTTTTTTTACCCTGGATAAAGTCCTGTTTTGATGGTGAAATTCCCTCTCTCACTCACTCACTCACTCACTCACTCACTCACTCACTCAAACTGCTTAATCCTAGTAGAGGCCATGGGTAGGCTGGAGCCTATCACAGCTGACACTGGGTGACAGCTGGGTTCACCCTAAAAGCTGACCAGACCATCCCAGGGCAATGCACACACAACTATTCACACTCACATCTAGGGGCAATTTGGAATAACCAGGTAGTACAGTTAGTTATAATTACCAGTTGTACATGTCTTTAGACTGTGGGAGGAAACTGGAGTACCCGGAGGAAACGATGCAAACTCCACACAAACAGAATATTTCTGTAGGCTTTTGAATTCATGATTCTGCTACCATCATGAATTATGTCACCAATAAAAATTTGTGAGCCTGTTCCAGAAGAAGCCATTCAAGCCCAAACCATCACACTACTTCCACCATGCATGACTGATGAGCTTGTTTGTCCTGGATCATGAGCTCTTTCTTTGTGCACACTTTCACCTTTCAAAACGTTAAGGTTCCATAAGTCTTCCAGTCTTTGTATTTTTTTTACAACTGAGACTTTACAAATGAAATCTCACTGCTGATGAGTATTTTGTCGTATGGCCTCTATATTCTGCTTTTAAACTACCTTTTGAATCTTGAATCTGATCATGACACATTTACTCCTAACATTTGGAGACTTCACAGCTCTCACAATGATTCTGTCATCAACTGCCATTTTTTTGTTTGTTTGTTTGTTTTTGTTTTTTGACTTATAGGTTATGTTAACCTATAGTCAGTTTGTAAGTAAAGCAGTAATTTCTTTAATGACATCACTACTGGAATGGTTGTACTAGCTATGCTCTTCCGTAGACAGCTGCCTGGTCTTCATGATGGTCTATCGTTTGTAACAACAAATGCATTCTTCGCAAAGGAAAAGCTAGCACTCTCTGTTCAATGCTTCTTAATACATCCAAATGTACATATAAGGGAGTGAAAGTCGAAATTCCGATGTATTGACTCATACTCATGAATTAATTTAAATTCCATATGTCTTCAGTGTACAGCAAAAACAAAATAATTCACCTTGCTGGTTTTAATGGCACAATTCTGGGACCCTTAAGGGTTGTAAGTCAGTCTTTGTAGAGGATAGAGATTTGTATGATCCTAATATATATATATATAGAGGCACTGAGAGTGTATACAAAGTACCAAAATGCCCAACAGGCTGTTGGCATGACGAAGAAAATTTCATCATTTCTACCACACACTTAATCATTTAATACATACCCTCTTTGGGGAAAGGGATTTTTAAGTTCCTTGATGGTTTGTCATGATTTGATCGTTTTTAAACGTACATACTCACATTATGAATGTTCATACTTACATTATGAAATTATTTATTACACTCCCTTTAAGGGTCCTCAACCTTGTGAAATTATTTTTACATTAAAATTTACTTTGAATGTGTGCTGTTCTTTGTCCTTTTTTAAATTCTTCTTTAAAGGCGTATTGTGTAAATATATATATGCAAGCAGGGTTGAGGGTAAAGTCATTGATCTGATCATGTTAAAAAAGTGTGACTGCTCAGAGTGATAACAAGTTTTATATAAACTAAGCAAAGGTAGGGTGTCAATGAGATATGAGATTTCACATACTGTTTAATGCATTTGCCACAGATTCCAGTATATATAGCTGAAAGAATGCTTTTGAAAGTCCATCTGAAACCTTTTCTGAATACTGGAAAACAACTGTGCCCTGTGAAAGTTATCTTACTTTCTTCATTAAAAAAAATCTAAATGGCTCCCATGTCAGTTAACATGACAATTTAATTTGAATTAAAATTTTCATGTCTCATATTTGAACTCTCCCAGAGTGTTACCTGACACATAAAATAACTGTATTTTTGTTGTTGTTGTTAAAGTTTGTGCAATGCCCTTAGTGGTCAAATTACACAAAACCTTTTTTTCCACAACCACAGGAAGGCATCCATGTTCATATTCCATATTGACAGGTGAGGCGTCTACACGTCAAAGTGTTGCAGAAGTATACCCCTAGCTGTTTGGTGGTTTGCAGTCAAATTTGACTGGTTATCATGAATAAAACAGACAAAATACAATAATTTTTGTGAGGACTGGTATAAAGGTTTTGGTCTGTGTTGAGTTTTGTAATGATTGAACAAGCTTTGTGGCCCATTAAAAATATTTAAACCTTTTCATATAATCCAGCATGGCAGTCACATTTATTATTAAAGTGGGTGAAATGAAAAGTGGTATATATTAGCCACCATAGGCATTAGCAATCACCATTGGCTTCACTTTCTTTTGTGAACTCACTTTAATTTTTAATCAACTGCAATTAATTTCCAATTTTTTGTTAAGGCAGATGTCAACAGTTAATGGGAAAATATGTTTTTACTATTTGTGGTGTCCCAGTTGTGAAATTAATGAAATTCTTATCTAGGTTTGGAAATGGGATACTGAATCTATTTGCCGAGTTTGGTGTTGATACATCAAACAGTTTACAACATATGACCTCACTTCCTGTTTGGAAGTGTTGCTGTCAGTTTTGATTACTTGTAATGGAAATACTGCATTACAATAGCAAAAATCAACAAGAAAACAACCTATCATAATATTTTATAGTCAGGCTTTGTCTGCAGAACGCCTGTAGCACATTTGGTCATTTTTTTTGTACAATTTAGTGGTTGTTTGGACAATTAATATATAAATTATAGTATTATATAAAATAACTTCATATTCTCGTAAGGGTTCAAAATATGTGTAAGTTTACAGTATGCAGTATACTGAGTACTTATTTTCACTTAATATTTATTGAATACACTCACAAAGATTACACAAGGAGTTTTCTTCGATAGGTTTTTAGATTACTAAAAGGTTTTTCCTTTAACAACTATCTGAAAGGAAAATTATTTTTTGCATTGAAATGATTCTTTAAGGGTTCACTAAATAATTAAGGGTTGTTAGCTTTTAAACACTAATATAGGGGAAACACTCAGTTGCAGGGTTCTACACAGGACATTTAGGAATTACATCTCAGCCTTTAATTAATTTGTGTTTAAACATTTAAACATTTTTGATTTATTGAACAACACCAATTAAATGCGTGTATATCATATTATTTATGTATTCAAGTGAAATTATAATAGAATTCATAATGACTGGACATGTTCTACAATTTCACATTCAACATCACAGAAGTTTTGATTCTTTTATTAACAGACATACATGAATATAATGTTGTCAGTTTATTACTTCAACCTAATACACAGGTCAGTTTATAAGTGTATATTTATTGACCGTAGTGTAACTGCAGCTCTGTGCAAAGTACTGACACTCCTCAATTCAGGCCAGTTGGTGGGTACTGCCACAACACCACTGAGCAGATATCATTTAGATTTTATTTTTAGTGACACTGACATGATGGTATTTGTGTATCTGCAGCTATGAGTACCATCCATCCATTGACTTCACTGCTTTTCCATCATGGTCATGGGGAAATTGGAGGCAATCCCAGCTGACTTTGGGCAAGACGCAGGGTTCACCCTGAACAGGATGTCAATCAGGGTTAACACAGAAATTAACTACCATTAACTACCAGTTTGCTATGTTCATGATTGAATATGATGAGGGGTAATTTTGTGCTCATCTTCCCTGGCCCTGGTCAGGTTTTGACATTCGTGGCAGAGACCGTGAGAGTATGGTCATGTTTTGACTTTTGTCATATACATACACACACGCAGACACATCTTTGTCTCCTGTCTTGCTGTATATAAATGCTTTAAAAAAATAATAATTAAATGAAATTTCGAGCTTTTCCTGAGTGTTTGTGTCCTGTCTATTGGCTCAATCTCCAATCTAGATCTGTGCAAATAGGACCGTCACCCACTGAGGTCAGATCGAACAGCTAGAATTGATCGGTGATCAATTCTTACAACCATTCACGCTCACATTCACACCTAAGTGCAAATTAGAATAGCCAGTTTACCTGCTCTACATGTCTTTGGACTGTAGGAGAACACCTGTGAATCCAGAGAAAACCCATGCAAGCACATGGAGCACATGCAAATGCTACACAGAAATGTCTTAGTCAGTCAAGAGTTTTGAATCCAGTCTATTCATGCTGTGAGGCAAGAGTGCTAACCACTATGCCACTGAGCCTCCTGTGTATAAGTGCCTTTTGCTAAAATCTCTCATTTTAATGTACACTTTTAAATATTAACAATAAAGCTGAAGTAGGGTCCATGAGGAAAAGTAAGTTGAGCTTTGTAATTGCTATGTTCTCACTTACCTTAAATGGTACACCAAATGGGAGTACACACTAGAGCTGCATTCAAAAGTGCTAAACACTGAGAACACCTAACCTGTGTGCAAGGTATACCTGATAAACTGACAGATCTAGTGTTCACTACAAGCCAGTGGAAGCAAACAAGTGATTGTTTTAAATAAAATTGATTACATCTAGTTTAAGTAAAGCTGTTTTATGTAGAATATTCCATGGGAAAATTAGGCATACACTTCTAATATGACATCCGACCATCAATATATCCATTATCTATATCTGTCAACGGAGAAGCTGGAGCCAATTCCATCTGACTTAAGACGGAGTACACTCTGAACTGGTCAGTAGTTCATCGCAGAGCTTGTGTACAAGATGTACTTAGCATTCTAATGCAGAATGCAAAAACAAATGAATAATCCATGGACAGTGCAGACATTTAATCAGTCTTTTTGGAATAAATAAACTTATTACACAAGTTGCTTCCCAATTTCTGGCCTGTACTGAATGATTTATTGTACATAAATATAAACATGGCTGTAAATATTCTTAAAACATAAACATGTTGCCCTTTTGGATTGTGTATGGCATCAACTTTTACTTTGAGAACTTCATGAGCAGTTTCTTTCCCTTGGAGAGCAGTCCTTTCTTCTTTTTCAGGTCTCGACCCCCCCTTGCAGGACTAAGAGGACTGGCAGGGCCCACAGGGTGTAGAGGACGTACAATTGGGGATGGCGGTCTTCCCAGGATGGGTGCTGGAACAGTGTTTTCCACCGGCACCTAATGTGAAAGCAATCAGGAGGGGGAACAGGGAAGGGAATTAAACATCTATCTTCACCTGCCAATAACTGACCTGAATTGATAAATGCTCAGTACTGCTTTATTTTCGAACTGTGTCTCTAATCAGGCATTGAATTCTTTTCTATAACAACAGCTTTGACAATAGTGCAGAAGCAACTTTAAGGTTAATATTAAAACAGCCCTTTCTCCAAAATATTATACTCATATATAGATTTAATTACTGCCTAAATGCAAAACTCCTGATAGATGTCTCTGGTGATAGGTGTTTCAGCTTGGGTTTGCTTTTCACTGCCTTTCCTTTCAGGATTTCATTTCCACTTTAATTTCTATCACTCATCTTGTTAGTTTAAGTATTAATTTCATGAGCTCATGTTCTGTCAAGCTTCTGATTTTGACATTCATTTATTCATTCATACATTTTTTGAACCGCTTAATTCTTATTAGTGTCGCGAGGAGGCTGGCACCCATCTCAATCGACTCTGGGCAAGAGCAGAATACACCATGGACAGCTCGCCAGGCCATCGCAAGGTAAATTTCGACATTTGCTCAATGAAATTTACCTTCAAGTTTGTCTGGCTACCAGAGTAAGATTGTGTTTTTATTCTGCGCATGTCTGAGCAGTGGTGTATGAGCCTTTTTTTATGGGTTTCATTTTCATCATTAATAATGTCTTTTTTTAATTGCTGGTAGACACCATTTTTTGTCTAAAAGGACTCCTAATCAAAAAAAGGAAAAAATTACTTCTCTATCATTTTTTTTGGTCAACAATGCTTTTATAGGCAGTGAGAACCAAAAAAATAATAATTCCGACCAGTATATTGAGGTAAAGGTGTGGCTAATAAACAAAAGCAACAAAGTAATGTAACAATTTTTCAGAAAAATTGAAGGGTATCACCGATTTTTTTTTTTATTTTACATAGCATGAATCACTTCAAACCATATGTAATGGTTTTGCGAGTAAAGAAAGGAAAAAATATGAAAACACTATGCCTGAAAGGTTAAATGTTGCAATCAAAGTGAAGGGTGGCCACACTAAATATTGACTTTTTTGCTCCAAAAAGATATTGTCACTTTTGTTATTACTATATATTGTTGTTTGTTTACTTGTTCTCATCAATATGATCCAATATTACATGAAATAAATATGTGAATAGTAGTTGGTTTCTGATTTATCTTCACTTTGTTAATTATATTACTGCACACTGTATTTTTATATTTCTTCACTCATTAAACGATTTCACTTTCAGAAAATTGGCATTTTCAGTGTTTTTATTTATTAGCCATACTTTTATCTCAATATACTGGTCAGAATGATTTCTCATTGTATTCAATACATTTTCACCAAAAGATTATAGCGAAGTAATTTTTTTTACTTCTTTTTATTAGGAGCCCTTTTAGACAAAAATAGTGGTATATAATCTTCACTGCACACTACAATATATAACAGTGAATCTTCAGCAACTTAGCGATGCAGCAGCCCTATAAAGTTTCCTGTGGTGGGCACATGCTTCAGTTGTGTGAAGACATTTACTTAAAATTTAAGAGTCCCGAGTGCCCATGCTGCATAGAAGTCATCTATGAAAATTAAACTTGACTTTACTGTTGTCTTACTAACTTGAGGACAGAAAAAAAGAGACTGGTAAAAGAATGACTGTTTATAGCTGCTATAATGTGAGTAAAAATTGCTTTGCAAACATTACACAAATTGATTAACAAATATATCTCATTCTCTTGTGAATAAAAAAAAATTTAATTGTAAGCAAACTGCTGTGATATAAGGGCCAGAATGTACAGTGCCTTGCAAAAGTATTCACTCCTTGGCTTTTTACCTGTTTTGTTACATTACAACCTGTAATTTAAATGCTTTTTTTATTCAAAATTTTCTGTGATGGATCTGCACAAAATAGTCTAAATTATTGAAGTGAAATGAGAAACATATATAAAAAACAATTTTCAAAAATAAAAATCTGAAAATTGGTATGTGCATATGTATTCACCCCCTTTGCTACAAAGCCACTCAAAAAAGATCCAGTAACCAAATACCTTCTTTCCAAATACCTAAGGCCCCAGAGGCTGCAACACCACTAAGCAAGCGGCATCACATGAATACCAAGGGGAGGCCCAAACAAGTCAGGGACAAAGTTGTTGAGAAGTACAAGTCAGTGTAAGGGTATAAAAAAAATACAAATCTTTAATGATCCTCGGAGCACCATCAAATTCATAATCTTCAAATGGTACCACAACAAACCTGCCAAGAGAGGGCCGCCCACCAAAACGGACAGACCGGGCAAGGAGGGCATTAATCAGAAAGGCAGCACAGAGACCAAAGGTAACCCTGATGGAGCTGCAGAGTTCCACAGGAGAGACTGGTGTGTCTGTACATGGGGTTTTATGGAAGAGTGGCCACAAAAGAACCATTAATTAGAGTTAAAAATAACAATGTTTTGAGTTTGCCAAGAGTCATGTGGGTGATCTCCCAAATGTATGGAGGAAGGTGCTCTGGTCAAATGAAACTAAAATCTACCTTTTCGGCCAACAAAGGAAATGCTGTGTGGCGCAAACCCAACATATCCCATCACTCTAAGAGCACCATCCCCACAATGAAACATGGTGGTGGCAGCTTAATGCTGTGGGGATGTTTTCCAGCAGCAGGGACTGGGAAACTGACCCAAGGGAAACATGGATGGTGCTAAATACATGGAAATTTTTGAGCAAAACCTGTTTCAGTCTGAAGCTGGAGCAATTTTGCCTTGAGAAATAGGCAAAATCCCAGTGGCAAGATGTGGCAAGCTTATCCAAAATGACTTGCAGCTGTAATTGCTGCAAAAGCAGGCTCTACAAAGAACTGACATCAGTTAGGTGAATAATTTTGCAAGCAAAAATTTTCTGTTATTTTTTCCTATTTTTTTTTGCTTCACAATAAAAAAAATCACACCTTCTAAGTTGTAGGCATGTTCTGTAAATAAAATGATGCAAACCTTTAAACAATCCATTTTAATTCCAGGTTGTGAGGCAACAAAACATGAAAAATGCCAAGGGGGTGAATACTTTTGCAAGGCACTGTAT
>JBCNYG010000024.1:13245602-13258095 GCA_039654305.1 Porochilus rendahli
AAGCTGGCGCCCATCTCAGCCGACTCTGGGCGAGGGCGGGGTACACCCTGGACAGCTCGCCAGGCCATCGCAGTAATTCCAAATATTTTATTTCAAATTGTTCAACAAGTTGTTTACTTCATTTTTTTTGTTCAAAAATCTAAGTTAAAAATAAATTAATTCCTGAGGAAAATTTGTCAGAATCCATCTAAAACCCTTCAAAGCCGAACATAGAGACAAGCAAGCGTTCACACTCATATTCACAGCTGACCTAATCTGCATGTCTGTGGACTGTGGGAGAAAACCAGAGTACCCAGCACACGGATCTCCACACAAAGAAGCCCTGATCAACAACCAGGTTCATACCTCGAACCTTCTTCCCCTGAGCCGACTGCGTTACCCACTGCCTCGCTGTGCTGTGTCAAAGGACACACCGATCAACATTACTTGATTCTTGCTTCCCTTCGTTTTTTAGCTCTAGACTAGCAGTGCAGATGGATGATGCACGCTGATCCTGTTTTACCTTAAACTTACTGTTTTACCAAAGGTTATCAGATTCAGGTCACTAAGAGAGGTCTGCTAATCCTATGGAGTTCATGCAGACCAAATAAATCATATCTAGCTCATGTTAATTGAAATCTTCACACAGTGTGAGCTGTGCATATATTTTTAACATCTCTTGAATATTCCGGAGTGGACATTGTGGCATTGTAGCATTATTCTACAAATGTTCTCGTCAGTGTTCTCTTGCTTCGTTTTGGAAAAATATAAGTCCTGTACACGGTGATAGACACACACAGTCTCGTTTCCATGACGTCAGAGGACAATATATAATAATAGACTATTATTTATTTCCTGGAGACTTGCCCTAAACCTCACCATAACCATTTCGCTATCTTCAATCTAACACTGACTGTTCCTAACATTAAAACATGTCCACCTTAAAATCACAACAGTCTCCATAATGAGAAAAGACTGTGTAAAGAGGTTTAGGTCCCCTCAATGTGATGAATACCTAACCCACACACACACACACACACACACACACACACACACACACACATTTATGCGTGACATTCCTGAGGAAACTTCAAACCGCAGAGGCCTTTACATTCCAGTCACTGGGGATTTCATTCGCCTACATCAGATGTAAACACCACATCTGGGTGAGACTGGAGGTGTTAATGTACAGATGTGCGTGATCACACACACCTCTCTTATCCTCATTCCATCTCACACACACAGCCCTTTCAGGGTGCATTTGCACAGACAGATCTGTTTCATAAAGCAGGCGCTTGTTTTGCTTTATGACCGAAAACTGGATTAGTTCTAAAGCGCAGGCCGTGAACCAGGCGGAATAAACACATAACGGAGCGGAAGACACGCGTTACCAAGGCAACAACAAGCCGCTAAATCCGTTAGGACTGATGTTTATGTTTAACAATCCGATGACATCCCAACAAAGCTACAGGCATCTACTGTAACCACCCTGATCAATTTCGGCTACCACAGAACACACACACACACACACACACAGCCACGTTAGAATGTTAGGATAACGGCACGGAGGCTGCGAGACGGGAGCGCGCAACGGGGGCGCGCCACTGTTTACACCGCTCCGCAGCTGTATTCAGGCCATCTCTCTCACCTTGCTTCACACACTTGAGGCGAAACGGGTCTTTGCAGTGCTTAATCACGGCCAGTACGTCCCGGGTAGTGAGTCCAGCCACCGGCGTGTCGTTGACCTCCAGCAGCAGCTCGTCGGCGCACAGCTTGCCGCTCTGGATGGCCACCTTTCCGTGCTTCACCTCTCCGAAGTAAGGGAAATTACCGTTCTCAGCGCCGCCGCGCAGCTCGAAGCCCAGCTCGCCCTCCTTGTTGCGGGTGAGCACCGCTTCGTGGACTTTGTTCGTCCAGTGGTTCTTCTTCTTCAGGCTCTTGGACATCGCGGAGAGAATTTCCTTCCGCCTAGCAGCGCGTGGATAACGGGAGGCTCTTCATCGGCTCGCTCGGCGGTTCGGCACCGATACGAGGCGCTCGTCTTCTTCTTCTCCGTCTTCTTCTTCTTCTCCTCTTCCTCCTCCTCCTTCTTCTTCACGCCAATGTCGCGACCGCACGCGCGGCTTCTGGTGGAGCCATGTAGCACGGAGCCCGCGCTTCTGCCCAGAGCTGCAGCAGTAGCTACGCAACCGAAGCAGACCGTCTCACACACACGCACACGCGCACGCGAGCAGTGTTGCCAAATTGTGTTTTTTCGCCCGCACTGATCTTTTTTAAACCTCCGCAAAGGAGGTGGCGTTTTTCCCAACGGTTTGTGTGTTTGTTTGATTGATATCATGACTACACAAAAGTTATGGGCGGATTTTGACCAGGAAGACATATTATGGATCTAGGGGTCTTTAACATTGTGAAATAGGTGCATTTTGATGTTTTGGTGCACATAGGGATAGGGATTGTTGGGCTTGGTGGAGGTTTGTGCTCTTCAGGTGCTCCTCTTTCTTCTTCTTTTTACACCTCTTATCCATCTTAGCTGATACTGGGCGTAAAGGCAGGGTACACCCTGGACAATTTATCATAGGGCTAACAGAGGAAAAAACAGCTGGACTGTGAAGGAATGACAAGAACATATAAACTCGAGACAGAAATGACCCAGTCAGCCAGCAGGTGCTGCCACTCACGGTCACCTTATTACCAATTATTAATGATAAGAAATTAAAAGTATTAATTAATTATCCACTACTTTTGTCAATCATTTTTGTGGCCCCCATTTATGCCATGCCCATAGAAATGATCTGTTAAATTTAACAACACTCTGTTATACACAAATAACAAACAGTTGCAATACTGTGCATAATTAGTCGAAGCAGTAACGTTGTTTTGTAATCCCTCCATAAATTTTTCAATTAATATTTTGTATGTAGCCATCCAAAATATCATTCACTGCCCGGCATTATTACATAATCCGCTGTGTGTCAGGGTTTTGATGTCGTTATGGGTGATCAGTGTACTGTACAGTAATGTGCAGTGAAGCCACTTTTATTTAAAAGGACTCCTAATAAAAAGAAGTAAAAAATGACTTTTCTATTATTTTTTTGGGTAAAAATGTATTAAACAATGCTATTGTAGGCAGTGAGAACCAAAAAATAATTCTGAGAATTATATTGAGGTAAAAGTATGGCTAATAAGCAAAAACACTGAAAATACCAATTTTCAGGAAGATTAAAAGGTGTTGCAAGTTTTTTTTTGGACTTTTCATATCATGAATGAACTTCAAACCATATGGAATGGTTTTAGCATTTATCAAGTAAGGAGATAAAAAAAACAGTGATGCAGTGATGATTATACTCTTTACAAAATGATGATAAATCAGAAACCAAGTACTATTCAAGTATTTATTTCATGTAATATTGGAGTATATTGATGAGAATAAGTAAACAAACAACAAAATATAGTAATAACAAAAATAACTGTCCCTTTTTTGAGGAAAAAAAAGTAAATTTTTAATGTGGCCACCCTTTACTTTGATTACAGCATTTAACCTTTCAGGCATAGTGTTCACATATTTTTTTTTCACTCGCTAAACCATTACATACTACATTTGGGGTAAAGGAGGTTATTTTATTTTGTGGCAAACTATAATTTTTGTTCATTTACATACCACAAACAAGAAACCTGTATGGATAGAAAATGAACTAGCTCTGTTTTAGCCAAGCAGGTGTAAAACAGAATATAGCAAGAATATTTCAATAACATTCATATGTTCAAATAAAGTAATTAAAAAAGATACACCACATAAATAAACACAGACATCCACCAATACAAACGTATTAAATTTTGTTTCAGCATTGCATTTATTTCTGTTGAGTATAGCATTACAGTGAAATAATGTGTTTTGGTTGATTTTTTTTTTTTTTTGTTATGGCAATGTTCTCAGAGCAGAATTTGGATGAGGGTGTGATACACAAAAAAGAAACAAAGCCTCTTAAATTGAACACAACATACACAGGCCAATGTGTACTGCATATTTGTATAGAAAAAGATAATCAAGGTAATTTTGAAAAAGGCATGCTCATCTAAAGACCTGGTCATTTTAACCAAGTTTCAATGCACAAACCCAGCTTTTGAGTCTCATACTTTTTTCCGCTGCAAAAATGAAATTCAGTCTTTCATGATATCGTTGCCAATGTCCCCCAGTGTATGCACTAGCTGTGCTGTCTGTCTCAGTTCATGGTGGGCTTTGCTTCTTCCATTCCACTAAAAGCAAGACTGGAAGCCACGATTGCACGTTCACCACCACACAAAACAAACAAGCACAAGAAGAAAAAGAAAAAACACAGAGACGGCGAGTTGACGGAACTCAAACGGAGGATGGATGGACACAGGGCCTAGCGCTGAGAGCGGCGATGGTGTACCCGTTTAGGCTCTGGGCGTGGTGTCGACACAGGCTCTTCATTCTCATGGTGGGACGGAGTCTCGGTGAGGTAGACCTCCACATCATCAGGCACTTCTTCAAGAAAATTGGAGGGAACCAGACCACGATGTCCATTAATCTCACCCTGTCAAAAAAACCAAACAAACAAAAAACCATGAGCGATACACAGCGCATGAGATTAAAGTCAACATGCTCCATTTAACTCATTTTAGTGGAGCAGATAAGTGAAAGAATCGTTCAAATAATGATACAAGCATGAAATTTGTTATATGTACTCTTCAAGTCCCACTCTTTTCAAAAATACCACTGTCCACACAAAAATCCAAGATGGCCACAAGAGTGTGGAGTTACACCTCACATTTGCAACTACACATGTGAGACCCAGTCTATTGAACTTGCACCTGCCATGATATATTTACAACCCGATATACAACCAGATTTGGTGAGCTGTTGGCCACTCTTGGCTATGGGAAATTTGGCTGTCTAGAAGACCTTCCATTCCTAATCAACCTTCTACCATCCCCAGTCTGCAGGTTTCTCTGCCTCTAGCTAACACTGGGTAGCCTGTCCCCACACACAATAAGCCTAGTAGGTAGCACACCTGGTGTGCTGGAGCAGAGCTGCTCTTGTTGGTGGGACCGACCGTAAATACTCAGTTTGGAGAATACAGCCGAGGCCTCTGGACATATGTCCCATGTCTGCCAAGCATTGAGTCAGACAGCATTTGGGACACTATACAGACACTAAATGGTCACGGAGGGCTGAGGCATCAATCCAGATTCGCACTTGTGATCTCTGTGTTGATAGTCGCGGACCTTGTCGATGCGCCACTCGGCTCACACCCAATTACTTCAATTTAATGGCAGCCGTCTTGGACACCATCTTGGTTTTAGAATTTTATGTTATAACCGCAATGAAAAAAAGATGCAAGATAAAAATTGGTCATGAAAAAAACATTTTCATATCACAAAATTCATTTAACAACAATGAACGGTACACATTTTTTGCTTACCCGAGTCTGTAGAAGTACTGGGGCGGTGTATCTCAAGAACCATAAGAGATACAGACATGCATTTTGTACCAAAATGTCCACAATACCCAACTTTATATTTAACTTTAATACATTTATGGGGCTTAAAATCAATGCATTTCGAGTTATATAGGAAAACCCTTTTGGGGTCACCATCTTGGATTTACCATTGGTATTTTTGAAAAGAGTGGAATTTTAAGAGTACATGTACCAAATTACATGCTTGTATCACTTTTTTAACAATTCTTGCTATATTTGCAATTATCTGCTGCACTATTTTGATGGCTAGTGGTGATAATATATGTCATTGGATGACACTAAAACTAATATGGGTCGGAAGTTTGATAATTAAATTATTAGTGTTGAGTAATGCATTACATCCAAAGGTAGAATCCCAATGCATAATTAGAATGATGTGTGGAAAACCACTTACTGTATGTGCACAATGTTACATTCATTCAGAAGTTTAAATATATCATATTGTGTGACTGGTTCCATGCCATGTTTCCTCTGCATACAAATCATGGTAACAAGATAATATCTAACCCTTTCATTCAAACCAAAAACAGCAAACCTATGCTTAGGATATAGATAGAAAAATGTGTGTTTTTGGTTGGAGTATGATGCATTAATTAATATTTTTTACATAGAATGTGAAAGCAATAATATAAAAATATTACTTAAAACAGGATGAGTGTCACTCTCTTCTTACTTTCATGTCTTCTTCACAAATAGATTAAAGAAAATACTATAAAATATAAACACTTATAAAATATAAACACAAAATATCCTAGGTTCCACTCGACAGTTTAAGATTTAATGGCTAGCATGTCATTAAATTGTTATGGATTGTTTCACTGGATATCAATCACTTTTCACCTATGTATTTGTTTAATTCATAAATATGAGCATAAATATTCTGGTTGGAACTTACTTTAATCTAATAACCACTTTAAAAGTGCAGTTGAAATGTTTACTTTCATTTAGGACAAGGCAAAATGATCAATTAAGCTGCATATTTAATTACCTATATTTAATTAATGACACATCTTTTTCCTGTTCATATAACCGCTCTAATCTAATTATTTTATGTTTCTTTTATTTTTGTCTGATGCTTGATTGTGTTTTATACCTTATGGACTACATACTGACTCTGTCAAAATAGGCGACCTATATATGGGCTCAATGCTTTAAATTAAGAAAGGTTAACAGCCCCAAACAACCTTTAAGACTCCTTTTTATTTTTTTTATAAAATCACTTACATAGTAGAAACCATCTTCATCTATTTCCCCAAATACAGTGATGATGTCACCAGCACAAAATGTCAGCTCCGCCTGTATCAAAGAGCATCAACTGAGTTAGCAAAGAAAAAAAAATATCTGATATGTGTATATAAGTGTGCATAAGTGTACCTCAACATCTGCATTTGGTGAACTCTCCCTGGGGTCATAGTCATAAAGAGCAACCATTCTTCTTGTAGCCACAGGTTGCCGGCCGCCTTTTCGACTGTGCTCTGCAGGAAAGAAGAAATGAGACTCTCTATTACCGGTGAAAGTCTTATAGTATTTTGGTAGCAGTAGAGGTAGCAGTAGAGGTAGTAGTAGAGGTAGTTGAAGAATGGTTACATTCTAATGTATTGTATTCAGGATGAATGCATGATCCTGATCTGTTCTGTAGATTCTTGGGTTGTCTTTGCCTTTGATATATTATTTGCTCTGTGTATGATAGCCCTGACCTGCCTGATGTTTAAAATGTCCTCTTTGTTTGTGCACCCTATGTTATAGCTTAGTTTGTCTTCGTTTATTGTTTACTTAGCGCCGAGGCACAGTGGTTTGCATGTCCACCTCACAACAAGAAGGTCCTGGGTTCAAGTCCTGGGCTCAGTAAATGCATTTCTGTCTGGAGTTTGCATGTTCTCCTCATGCTTTTGTGGTTTTTGCTCTAGGTACTCACACAGGTAGTGTTTTCCCTCAGTCCAAAAACATGAGCATTAGGATAATATGCTCCAGCCTCTCCTCGAACCAGGTATGATTAAGCCGAAGACATTTTATCCACTACATCCACACTCTCCATCTCACATAACCCTGAAATTAAGTATATAATATGCTGAAACATAAAGAAAAGCAAACTAAAATTAGATGTTTGTAGTTTACTTTATATATTTTAAGCATGACAGAGGCAGGTCAGGTAAGCTCTACACACTCTGCAGGCATAAGCACAGTGTAGTTAAGAGCATCTTTGGAACTTATGCAGAGTTTTAGTGTATAGTACTGAGAAATGAAACAAAACTTTAATGGTGTGTTCCTAAACTGATGAAAAGTCTTAGTATGTGCTATCTGGAAACATAAGAAAGGAATACAAAAAGGAGATTTTCACTATTTAAAGTGTGACGACGATGCTATCTGACTGACTAATATGAAACAAACCAGCAGCATGATGGCTCAATGGTTAACACTGTTGTCTCACAGGAAAAGGGCTGTTTGTCCTTATTAAAGGGCCTTTCTTTATGGAGTCTGCATGATCTCCAGTGGTTGCTTGGGTTTCCTCTGGGGACTCTGGTTTCCTCTCATAGTCCAAAGACATGGACAAGGAGGTCACCTAGCCACTCTATATTGCACATAGGTTGTGAATATGAGTATGAACAGTTGTTCCTGTCTTGGGTAGCCATGCAATAGACTGGTGACCTGTTAAGGTGAGCATCTGGCCCAAGTCAGCCGGGATTGGCTCCAGCTTCCACCATGACCCTGACAGATAAGCGCTATAGATAATGGTTGGATGAGAAAGCACTCATCAAACCACATGTGGACAACTAAACATGATTCTCTTGATTGGTATTTTTGTACACTGATTTTAACTTTATTCTAAACTATTTATTCTTTGAGACCATTAAAGAGTTTCTCATGTCTTCAAAAGTTATTTAGATTCTCCTGTTTCCTCCCATTTTCCAAAAACCTGCAAGCAGATTTATCGGATACTCAAAATTTCCACTAGATGTCAGACAGTATCTGAATGTGATGAATATGTTTTGGACTAGTCTCCCCCTGTAACTAGTGTCCTAAACTGGATGTATTCCTACCTCATACACAATTTTCCCAAGATTGGATCCGCCACCAACTTGACTAGGACAATGTATTTATTAAAAATGAATTGGGAGTTTGCATGTTCTCCCTGTGCTTGCATGGGTTTCCTCCTACAGTCCAAAGACCCGTACTTTAGGCTAACTGGCAGTTCCAAACTGCCCGTAGGTGTGAGTGTGATTGTGAATGGTGGTGTTTTGGCTCTATGAGGGATTGGTGAGTTGTTTTGGTTGCACCCCACCCCACCCAGAGTCAGCTAAGATAATGATGAATGATGAAATAAAACGAACAGAAATTTCTGAAAAAAAAAAAAAAAAAAGGTTAAAACTGCTGATGTTTGAAGATGCAGTACCTATTCTATCCACCGGGGTATTGAGGGGTAAAAAGCCCTGTTTCATGAGTTGATCCATAGTCTCCTCATCCTCAGCTTGTATCTCTGACACCATGTTACATGGAATGAGACCAGAACGGCCACGGATATCTCCACGATAAAACCCATCAGTGTCTTTGTCCCCAAACACCTGTAAGACAGGTTTGACAACAACAGCAAGGCAGATCTTAATTACAATGGCAAAATGATGAAATAGCATCAGATGTGTCTTTGACAACTTACTTTGATGATCTGTCCTTCTTTGAAAGGAAGTTCTTCATCAGCAGCATCTGGGTTCGGGGACATGGAGAGAGGGTCATAGTCGAACAATGCTACAAAGATGCGGAAGGGGTCTTCAGGCTCTGACTCATCATAGAATGAAGGAGACCGGCGTCCTCTTCCCCTGTAACCTCCTGAGAAATGGATAGGAGACTGAAAATGTTGGTAATGTGTTGCTTGGTTATTTTTATATATATTTTTTCTGTGTTAGGGTAACATGCATTAATCTTCAGCAAGTTACACATGCATACATTCATACATTCAGCCATTTAAACATAATTTAAACTTTAGGTAATTTTGGACCATTTATGTTTGTTTAATGGCCAGTGGCTAATGGATTAGGTGTTAAAAAATAAAACCTTGATTTGCAAACTATCATTATTAAATCTTTTAGTAAGGTAAAAAGCAAACATGTAGTAATGCAATGAAATGGTAGAATGCATTCAGCTGGCAACATATCACACAAGCTGCAAGCCAAATGTGTTTCACTGATAGTTTAATAAACCAATTAAAAAAAAATAGAAAAGAAAATACTACTTTTAACCATGCAGTAAACAGGACCTAAAAGGACTAGTCTTGGTTCTACCTTATAACTTGTGATGTCCACCATATATCTTATATAGGGTGCTCCAATAAAACCTCCCACATATCAAAAGTAAATGTAAAAATAATCATTAAAGATAATCAAATTATTATTTACACACATGAAACATAATTCCATACTGTTTTTAAACGTAACATTTTAAAAACGATATCCTACGAATTGTGGTCGCCACTGTCTATGCACGCTTGGAGGTGATTTCTGAAGGCTGCCATGGCTTGATGGGTAATGCTAGGTGGAACAGTGGCTTCTTCTGTTGACTAGCATCCTTAAGGGCTTCAAGAGTTTTTGGTCAGTGAGTATACACTTGTGATTTAAGGTAGCCCCAGAGAAAATAAAATATTACAAGGGGCGAGGTAAGGGGAACGGGCTGGCCCCTCAACATTGCCACGCAGTGAAATCACCCCGATCTGAAAAATCTTTTTTTTTGCACTTAAAATGATCTTGGAGCTGTGTGTGCATTAGTGCCATCTTTTTGAAACCACATACCGATTTCTTCAAACACAAGGTGTTAATGTTGTTAATGGGCATTAGCAACACACCTTAGCAACACCTGTCCTGTCTCACCAAGTTTCATAGGCGCAAATAATGATGAATGAAATCTGTATTGAATGAAGTTTCATGTGTACAAATAATAATTTGATAATATTTATAATTTGTTTTTTTATTTACTTTGAAATGTGGGACTTTTTTGGGGTTACCCGTACAACTTACTAGTTCGTGCCAAAAAGGAACTTGCAAATGTGTCCAATGTACATTGCAAAAAGCACCTTGAATCTCCTTGTGATACAATTTAATGTAAGGCACTACCCTTAACTTTTTCCCTAATATCATGCACAGCCAAAGTTGAAGCCTCAAGTTGACAAGGAAAAGGAAGGGTTTAGCAGGCATCTCATGGCAGGTCAGTGCAAGAGGGAAAGAACATTCTCTGAGTCAGAAGCGAACATTTTACTATCACTGGCAACCGTCTTATACCTAGTGTGCATCCCTTAAGTCTTAATGCAAGCCTCCATCTTGGCAGTCCAGCGTTTCAACCTCATGCGTTTCAGAAACTTGCTCATGGCACTTTCTTGCTCTTCTGTCTCACTGTGTTCTGGCAGAACATGGAACTGCAACACATACCATAAGGAGGCCTGCGGCCACCATGCCTCTGTGAACACCATGTCCTGTGCCGCGCTACACGGCCATAGGAAACATCCTCCATGACCGGAGAACGGTTCCCCTCACTGTTACTCTCAGTGGTTATCTCTGAGGGGAAACAGCAACCAAAGCTGTTACCATGAACAGACCTGCCCCCCCCAAACCCTACACGGCCCTGCTTCACAAGTACCCCCTTTATGGAAATGACGAAGCGAGGTCTACACAAGTGCCATTAGTATCCCTCTGAAAAGCTTCAACGACTTTTATGTCTTCCAAAATGATCTTTCAGAAAGCAATTTTATAATCTAGAATTTCTATTCTTTGAACTATGAAGGGCTGAAATTAGCTGAAGGTCTATGTAACAATGTTAAGCAGAGTCAAACTTGGAGTTCACTGACCAATAGATGGGACCATGAGAGGTCTGCGCTGGGGTTGAGGACCTCCATGAGCTGGCCTCCGATTTGATTCCCGATCCAGCCTTCCTGCAGATGAAACATTGCCTCCAACCTTATAGCACAAGAAACAACACACATTAAAGATGGTACTTTAGAGCACAGATCTACAACCACTGCATGGTAGCATAGTTTTACCTTTTTGGCTTGAAAAACAACCACATGTTAATAAAATACATTATAAAATTAATAAACTATATAATATAAGTAATAACATAATAACTAAGTTATGGAAGTACCAGTGAATTATGCTATACCAATGAATTTAGAAATATCAACTGTATGATTTTCAATGCAATTAGTTAAGAACATGCTCTTCTTTCCACTGAACTTATAAGGACATGCTGTATTGAGGTTATGTATTGTACTCCTGCAAATGAGTTCCAGAGGGCAGTCAGTCCACCATGTGAGGTGAAGTTGTTTTCCCTAAAAAAAAAAATCTAGCTCAACATAACATCAACATGACCTCAACAGTGTCCTCAATGGTCGTACCTGCCTGATGGCAGATTTCGTAAGGACATCCTGTATGTTCAATCCAGTGCCAATGTACTATCCAGTGGGACTCGCAAACACGGAAGCCAGTGATTATGGTACAAAATGTTTTACATTGAGACTTAAAAAGGCTGATACTGCACTCAGTGGAGAAGTACCATTAAAAAAAGTGTACAGAGAGTTTGGAAGAAACTTGTAATGGCTACCCTAGAGTCTCTGATAACTAACATAGGACATATCATATTAGGATGTTCTAGTGCAGTGTATGAGGGAGAGAGTGAGAAAGAGAGAAGTACATTTTGAAATCTTTTGGAAAAGGGTTGATGTGATGGATGTTTGCACTAAACTCATATTCTGTTTTGTGTAAACTCTGACACCGTGTGGATAACACAGCATGTAGTCAATATAGTAGGATAAGCTATAAAAACTGGAGCTAAACCTACCACAAGCAATCAGTATTTCAGTTTAGCACTTTTGTATTTGAAATATGAGCCAACTACAGCAGAATTGTGAATACAAATTTATTGGAGTAAAAAATGCATAATAAATCAGTTGTGCAGGATGGTGGCGTAGTGGTTAGCACATCCACCTCACAGCAAGAAGGTCCTGGGTTCGATTCCCAGCTCGGGCGTTTCTGTGT
>JBCNYG010000024.1:13387691-13398418 GCA_039654305.1 Porochilus rendahli
ACCAATCTTAGAATCACAATCACAGCATCTAACATGGTACTGTGTGCTGTCATTTTTACCTTGGTGAGGTGTTTTCGGACGTTTTGAGCATGTTTTTTTTATTTATTTATTTATTTTTTTTACAGCCTTAAACTTTAGACTACATTGGAGTAAAAGCAAAAGCTTTGCATGCTTCTTCTTGTCATTGTTTTCCTTCTCGGCAGAGCTAAAGAGCCAGAGGTGTTCGCAAAAACTTCATTTTTAAAGCCTTCTGAAAGGATTGGAACTTTTGATTGAGATATACAATGCTACTTTAACGAATACATGGAGATCCTTCCACGTTGTGTCACAGTAGGGCAGTATGTGAGACCAACATGGCTGACATTCTGAAAGAACCTCAGCAGGAACAGAACCCGAGCGGTGCAGAGAAGCGGTTTATTGAAGAAAAAACTTTAAACTATTAAGTACTGTATTGTCCAGGCTATAATGCATTTCCAAACAAATCCGTTTATTTGCTCAGTTGTAATCTACAAAGTGTTAGTTTATTTACAATAGGCATGTTATTCTCCCAGTGAACATTTCTCTGAGCAGGTCAATCACAAATAACCCCACATAAATAACCGTAAGTGATCACATCAAAGCCCATCTAAACTTTTCTTCATCTACGTGTCAGATGAAAGAGTTTGGTTTTAAGAATTCAACATCTAGATTCTTTGATAAAACTTCTTTCATTTCATGTTACAGTCAAATTTCTTTCATGTAACAGTTTAAGATATATGACCTAGAATGTCCCATTACTACAGCTTGTAGTAATGAAAAAAAAGGGGGCGACTCGTAATTTGACACAGAGGATTTTGTCAGGTGCGCGGACCCATTTAGAGTGAATAAAATTGACCTCATGACCTGTTCAGAGTGCACATCACCTACCACCAAAGGCCTCAGTTCTGAACCCTGAAAGATAACCTGTGCCAGTAACAGATGGATGTATCGTTATTTTAACTGAGAATTTCTTCCCCATTTTTCCTGTACAACACTGATTTCATATTCTGTTAATTTCTATTCAATACTTATACTAATTTATTAAAATACAGACAAAACAAACCCAAACAAAAAAACCCCAAAGGAATATCTGTTGTTTTAAAAGGGTGCACATAACATCCTCTTTTATTTACAATAATTTGTTAATTATAAAATATTGAGAGAGAGAGAAAGAGAGAGAGAGAGCGCACTTGTTTGTTAAGGAATGGAATAAATTTTTTTTGCGGTTAGAGTTAGGCCAGGCCTCGGGGTGGGTCATTCAGGATGGGATGGTTATACTTAGAAAATAGGGAAGTATGGAATACACTGTCAATGACTGCCTACAAAGATAGAAAAAAAATTGTGTGTGTCTCATCTGTACCTCTAAAACATGCCTGTGATAACTTAATCTAATGGATTTGGTAAGGGAGAACTGGTCAGCTAGGCCTAAATTTAACAAGTCACGATGATCGGAATTACCAGATACATGCATATATTTAAGATTTGAATTAAACACTTCATATAAAGTAGACTCTTCCTGGAGTCAAGTGTATGTGTCCAAACAAAACACTCTTTTTATATATATAAAAAAAAGGGTTTTCAGGGTGTTAGTGTGTGTCAGCTGCTTTAAAACATCACTGTACCCTACGCAGTGACGGAAGCACATTATTTATTGTAAATAAAAACACGTTATGCACACCCCTTTACAAACCTGTACCGATCAAGTGAAGAACTATGATAAGCCATCAGATTTATGGGTGCAAATTATATACACAAACATTAGTGATGAGTTTTATGCTGCAAGAGAACCCTTAGTGTCATGATTAGGCAGCAGAGAGACATGCCTGCCTCACACTTTGAGCCCAGATGTTGAGCAAAGCTGTGACTGAGTGCTTGTCTGGAAGCTGCAGCAGTTTGGACGTCATGTTCCTGTGGACATTCTGCAAAAATGAGGTTGCCTCTGAAAAAGAGACAAACAAAAAAATCAGAGTCTGTCAGAGTTTACAGCCTGCAGATCTTAAGCAGTTGGCTTCCAATACACATAACGTATAGATTTAGGCACCGCCTTAAAGCGGAGCTCCCGATAGATATCCCCATTGATAGGTGTCTGAAGCCAGTATTAAAGAGAGCAGCACTGCTCCATGAAGGGCAGAACAACTGTATTCGCATGCGCACAGTGAGAGTGTTAAGTAAGAGAGATGGGGAGAGCATGGTGGCTGAAGCAGAGAGAGAGCAAGAGCGAGTGTAGTGAATGTACAGTAAAGTTACAGCTTTCTTATAAACGTATTCTGCAGCTCCTCAGCCTCAAGGCATCTAAGCATTTTGCTACTCTGTTGCTGGTGTGTGTGTGTGTGTTTTAAACACATAAATGAGATTTACCTTTAGCTCTGGAATAAATAAATAAATATATTAAGAAACAACTCTCTTCCTGCACCTTCGGAGTATGATCGGGAGCAAAAGAAGGAAAGGTTTAAGAGTTTATCACATATCACCAGCTGATTTCCACGTTCATTTGTAGCATCTGTCCTGTTAGTTTAATTATCCGTTTAACAAGTTCATGTTCCCAGTCATATTTCATGTTGTTTCGCTCCAGAAGTTTGTTTGCCTACCTGAACGAGGCTGTTTTTTATTCTGAGTGGCAGCGTATGAGCCTCTGTTTTATTGCTGCCCATCGTCACGTAAATCAGCAATACGTAACAGTCAACCAGCATCAACTCAGGGTGCAACAAAAAGTGCCATAGTATGCTCTCCCAACAAAAATTACCTTTGTGTACTTGGCATGCACACTTGAGAATTGTAGCACATTAAACATGTACCTTTCATTTCACTTGAAATTCATTTCAAGTTCATTTCACAAATTGTGATAATTCAGTTCACAGACTTCCAGATTAGATTTACATGCAGAGTTGTGACAAACCGTCAGGACACCAACTTGACTCGCTCCCTCTTTTCATTAGTCTATTATTACTTAGAAATGATTCGAGGTGATTGCTGTCGTACCATATTGTTGATCATCATTGTCCCATTGAGGGCTTTGATCAGGATAGTCTGACGGAATGCTCAGCTGGAGGGGAGGAACACTTGGAAGGGTCTTATCATCTGAAACAATGAAAATATATTGAATCATAGTATATTGCAAGCTCTGCTTTTACTTTTAGCCCTATAGAGCCAGGGTTATATTCTCTATTATGTATCTTCCCTGTGACACCCCCCACCCACCACCACCCACACACACACAAACATTTAGATTAGATCTCCCAGAAGCAGATAGTGAGAATGTGACAAAAAATAAGATAAAAAAAAAAAATTCACAAGCAAACTCACCCAGTTTGCAGGTGAGATGCACCGTCCCGTTGTTGCAGAAAGACGGGTCCAAGTTGACAAGGAATTTAGAATCGAGGCGTGCTACCTCACCTTGCAGAATGTTTGGGATAGTCTGACGATCATCTTCCTCACACTTCCTCTTCCTAGTCGGAATGAGGGGCCCTCTGCATGTCGAGGTGAGAGAGGTTTAGATAAAGCAGTGCAAGATGGAAGCATAATCTTTCTTACTCTAAACATCAGATGTCTTTTTTCTGATGCATTTAAATGCAGTGCAGAAACATTTACAGTTGGAGTTGAGCACGCGGAAGGTTTATTAAGTTTCAACGGCACTTACGTGATAGGTGGACCGTGAATAGCAGTCATTGCAGGTGCGAATGTTCGGTACAAAGAGTGGTTGATTACCGGGGAGCGGATGTTGGCCAAGACGGCATCGACCATTGGCTGGCACAGGTACTGCTTTTTGGAAGGCACTGTCGGGGGAGGGGGCGTAGGCTGAGGAAGTAATGCACAGAGATTAGAATACGATTATGGGATATAATGATATCTTGGTATTTTAAAAAAATATACAATTAGAAAAACACAAAAGCTGAGCTGTAACTAGACAATATTCTGAATCATTATTAATAAACCCTAAACTTTTAAAAAGTAAGTGTGTGTCCTGGGTGGTGGCTTTGTGTCTTTTGGTGACCTGAGATTTGGTCGCAGCAAGATTCATACAAGACCGTAAAATTATTTAGGGGCAAAAATTAGCACTTCGGTGTGTGCATCATGATTTCTTTTTTTAGCATAACAGCCAAATAATACAATAGCTAGACTGATTAGTCATCAGCAATGTGTTCTTAAATGTGATCAAACACAACAGACAAGCTCATCTTGAAAGAAGAAACAAATAATATTTCTGATATTGATAATGAAATCAAGAAAACTATTAATTCCAAAGGAAACTGCTTACCTGCTTATAATAGTTATATAACACTTAAATCAAGCAAGATGTGATTGATGTGTAACATTTCTGCTTTAATTCAAGTGGTTCAACAAAACTATAGCCCTGCTTAGGATTTAATTAGTACATTTTTTATATAAACTCTCAATTTCTGAAGCTCAAAAAGTAATTGGGCAAACAATTATTAATATGACGTATTATTATTATTATTATTATTATTAACATCATTAATATTATGTGGATGCAAATCTAACAGACCAAGGAGCAGAATCATTTTCTATGTGAATGGTATTTAACTATAAACAAAAATGTAGGGGTGGGACTTGATTAAAAAATGGATCTAATTAATCAGAGCCTTTGTAATTAATTAATCTCAATTCATTGCATTACAATATTTGCCACAAAAAGCAAACTTTTTTAATTAAAATGGATATTAGTGGATGACCAAATCAAATAATAGACACAGACATGAATAATGTAAACTCAAGCTCTTTTAATGTCTGGGAAAATTAATTTATCTGCTTGCTCTCCAGTTTCATAAAGCTGCTGAATTTTGCTCGAAATAGTTTTTCTGCGCGGCAGTTGAAAACATGGATCACATGTTGCTATCTGTAGCACATTTTGTAAACCCTTATCTTCTACTACTAATAGTGGTCTAAAGCCCAGAGCAATCCATTTTCCAAGTGAATTTGTGAGTTTGGCTGATGTTGACTTACTAATTTTGGTCCTGAAGCTGGTCATTTGATCAAGTTTGGGCTGCCGACACCTCTTGCACTTACTCGGACCAGGTCTGCTTGTGCCAACAGCTCTTGCGGTTTCTGTGCTTGCTGCAACATTCTTTGCATTTAGATGGTATTCTGGGATCGAAGTGCTTCTGTGGTATGCAAACTCTTTTTTTTTTTTTTTTTTTTTTTTTGCATAATTTGCACAAACCACGTTTTTATCAAGGCTATTTGACAAATAAATGTAAAATTTAAATTTAAAATTTGATTTTATCAAGGCATGCATCATAGTTTTTTAAATGAAAATTTGCCTTTCATCAGCCCTAGCAACGCGCTTTTATCCGATTCCTCCCTTTTGGTATCCGTTAGCCAAGCCCTGACGTGTGCATCAGTGTAATCTGTGTATCAGGAAATCATGCTCTGACAAACTTTGGTTGTGTGGAAGGCAAGCTGCGATTAAATGCGTTCATTTTTGGTAAAAATCGAATCGTAATTAACGTGTTAAAGTCCCACCACTAAAATCCCAACAAGGAGTCAAGCATAGCCTTTCATTCATGCTCTCCAGGTTTTAGAGTAGTAGTTTTCATCTCCTTAAACAGCAGGACGTAAACGTAGAGCTTCGGCATGACTTACCACTGCCATGTCATTCTTGAGTTTTTCCAAGGCTATTTCACACTTCTGTAGGGTTTTAAGGGGGCATCTACTGAGACGGAACACAGTGGGTGAGTGTAAACTAAATTTTCAAACCCATTGATCATCAAAGTGATTACTGAGCAGGTAGGTATCCATGTTCACCTGGTGTTGGGATCCGTGAGTATATTAAGCAGGCTTTTCATCTTACTCAGATCCTTCTTTCGTTCTGAAAAAAAAAAGCCCCAAAAAAACAAAAGTTACATTTACACAGACTAAGATAGTGACACTAGTACAAAGTTTGAAAAGAGACAAATAATACCTTCATTTTTGTCAATTTTGTTAATCATCCTCCGCAGAGGTTCAATATATTTGGAGAGCTGCTTGAGTTTGTCCATATACAGCTGATCCTCGGACTGGGATGCACTTGCTGGACTCATAACAGAACTGGGGTTACCTGCATATAAGCACAAGCAAATCTCACCACACTTTCCCATCACTGCAATTTATTCTGAATAAGAAAATTACTCTAAAAAGAGTATTTTTAACTGTTTTGTCTGAAAAATAGATTACAGTTATTACATTGTCGAAGAGCCATGTTAGATGACAGCAGTGTCAAATAATGAGATTAGTACATATTTGAGTTTTCCCTCTGGGCTTTTTGAGCTGATCGTAAACAAGGTTTTCGCCATTTGTTGAGCACATTAGTGCGTCATGTAGTGTGGCAAACGGACACTCGTCTGCTCACCAAATGCAAGTAAAACTCCTAACAGCCAAGTTGACCTGATAAACGTTGGTCCGTATTGGTGAGTGGCAAATCCCCATCTACTCTAGCACAGAGTTCTTTTCATTAAAGCTTTTTATTTTTTTTAAACTAAGTCCGTCAAGTGTGTCGGTGAGTGACGTCATTAGACCTGTTGTTGTTGATGCTCCAGGCAATCAGCTCTGCTACAGGTGTCAACAGTAACACCACGACATTCAGAAGCTACCAACAAGCTTAAACAGAAAATCTAAAATTGCTCTAAAATTTGCTAAGCTTGCTTTAAAATGATAAACAATAAGTCTGTCACAACGCTCAAACTGAATGCTTGAGGTTGCAGGTAGCATAGCATATATGCTAATTTCTTAAAGGAACTTTTAAGTTAAGTTGTGTCCACATTTCACTATTTTATATTTAATACTTTTGTTTTAGTTTACAGTGGTGCCAAATTCTGTCTTGGAATAAAATACATTGTCAGACAATTTGTGTTTTTTCTTATGCATTTTTTGCCCCCGAAAACACATGTACATTAACGAACCAGTCGCAATTTGTACGGACCAGTAGTGATTCAGGGCTACTGAACCGTACGGACCAGTAGCAATTTCCATGGGTTTGCCACACTGGTCATAGTGTGCTTGGCCTTCTGATTAGCTGGTGTTCCTCCACTACGCACCCATGCACAAAAGTATCTCTGGCCGTCCTGGTCTGCCTCCCAGCACACTAAACGTGGAGCTTTCAGGTGATCAATCAGAGAAGAGTAGACACAGGAGGGAAAGACTATAATAACGAGGAGGAAGCCAAACACACTGTCCAATGAGTGCAATCAGAATCAGCGTTTCGTTTGGGGGGTGGGGGGAAGGTTTTTGAATTAGGAATCGTACTTTGTTCTAACACTGGTGTCCAAAATGAAAAATAAAAAGGTACAAAAATGGGTTAAATAACTTTACTAATTTTAGTAGTATATTACCTAGAAATAAATTTAAGTACTTATTAAGCAGTTAATCCAAATTAATTGTAAGGGTCATGCAACTGTGTTATAAACACACATATTTCCTTCAGTTTTAAACACATCACTTTCCTTTATTTTTTTGTTGCCTTTATAACAGATTTGTAACATTCTCTACTGGTCTTGCCTAGTTTATAGTAAAATATAAACAAAATGCACCATGGCATAGTTTGCCAACATAAAAGATACTTGAAAACAATTACATACATAGCTCATAGAATCATAGAACTATTTACATGACAAGACCAGCAAAAACCTTGTGACCGCAATTAAAAAAAAATACTTCCACACAATGAAACAAATAAAAATGAGCTAGTGTTGAGTGTAGTCTGTGTAAACCAAAAAGAAAAACAAACACTAAGGTATATGTTGTGAATTAATGTTCTTAGCTTTTTAAAATGATCACATACAACATCAGCGGATCCTGCCAGCAACAACAGTCCTTGCCCGTTTTCAAAGAGAAAGCATCCTCAGAGACGTTGCCTTTCTTTTTGGCTGTTCTAGACTGGTATTGACATCACCACATTGGGTTTGCTGGGCTGCGTCACCCATCTAGCTTAACACATCATCGGCCAGTGCTGAGCTCCACAACCAACAAGCGCTGAGATTTCCAACATAATCTGTGGCAGTGGTGGATTAGTGGTTAAGGCGATGGGGTTCTGATCTGAAGGACAGTGGTTCAATCCCCACTATCAGCACTTGAGTGTCCTTGAGCAAGGCCCTTATCCCTCAATTGCTCAGTTGTATTGAGGAAAAAAAAAAAAAGAAGCTAATTTTAAGTCGCTCTGGATAAGCATGTCTGCTCAGTAAGGTAAAATGTGAAGAGACTGCCGAAAACATTTATTTTTGTTCCTAAACCTGACAACAGGTTGGCAAAACATTAGCCACATAAGCGATTTTAGATTCACCGTAACACAGATCTCTGGCAGCATTCTCGTCCTAAGAGACACTAAAATGTAAGTTTTACTGTCTCCACAACCCCACCCATCGCTTTGACATCACTTCCAGGGGAAAAACGATTGCTTAGCTGCTAACATCCATAGTTTAGCACACTGCTAGTTAGTGTTCATTACTTAAACGTATTACATATGCACAAATTACGCTGTAAGGATGACCAATACTGGTACACTTTAACAGTCTAAAGGTAAATTCCTGCTGCGTACCTGGAGTGCTGAGTGGTCCAGGAGACGGCACTTGCATGGGGTAACTTTGTGGTGTACGTGCTGTGGCTGGACTTTGTGAAGGCTGTGGGGAAGGACTGGGTTGGAAACCTGGAGATGGAGTTGGACCAGAACTGAAAATACAAAATGTCTATCACCCTCATGTCCTTACATCATTGCACACTAAAGCTGATCAACACTTCTTTTAGCACAATGTTGGCATGTCCGATCATCATATTACTGGACTAATCTTTTGCAACCTAAGACCTGTGAGACAGCTCATGACCCGTGGACCAGGAATCCACACTAATTCATGTACCTGACAGAATTTGGTTGTGAAGACAGCGGCTGTGGTGAGGGTTGAGGCTGAGGGGGAGGTGGCATGGAAGGCTGGGGTGTCTGCACCTGTACCGGAGATGGTGAGGACATCTGCTGACCCTGTGAAAAGTTAAAAGAAATTGTGCATAAAGTTACTACTTTCACAACCCTAATGACCATTAAATCTTCTGAACTGTCACACACACCCAATTCACCAACTTACACTGAAGCCCATTGTTCCACTTACCTGTACAGCATAAATAAAAAACATAAATAGAAAAAAAAAAAAATAGCAATAACACTCTACCACCATTTTCCCCAACAAACATAAGGATTGGCTTAAAATGGGGTGGGGGCAAAAGGGGACAAGGGGGAGACAGCTGTTAAGATGTTATGGCTTGCTCATGGACAACCTTTCTGTTGCGAGCGAGTACAGAGGGGGAGCCACAGACATGGGCACCTACTGGAAAGCCAGCACTCTGCCCCCGGTGTAAATACCTGTGGCATTTGCTGTCCTCCCATGGCAGCAGGGTTTGGAGGAATGGCAGAGTTCGGAATGGCGCGGGGCAACCGGGGTGGCATTTGTATCCCAGCACGGGGCATCATCTTTGAGGAGGACAGAGGGGACAACAGACATGTCACAAGCAAAAACAATAAATGCAGTGCATCAGCGGATATGAGAGGAAGCACATGCACACATGCACACTCAGAAAACTCAAAATCAATGAGGGACTACACGCACAGCAGCACAGGAGGAAAATGCTTCGAGACATTTATGATCACCTGTAGTACATTGTGAGCTCAACTGTGACTTTCTTCTTCTGCAGGTTAGAAACAACAAGCCACAGGATAATGGGCAGCATGCTAACGCCTGATGGATCATGCCAGACAAGAGGAGATGTGATGCGGGTATCCATGTCTCATTAGCTTATTGCTAATGAACAGCTGATGCAAAAATCTAAACTATACCAGATGGCTCATTACCCCATGCTCCATCAAAGAAAAGAAAACAAAGTCAGCTATCAACTTACAACTGATAACCTGGGCCTGTATTTATGGATAACATATACTGGTATATACACTGTACAGGAACAGCACAATCTGATTGGTCCATTATCTTGGAATTACTAAAATTTAGCCAAAGTACATGATGCTTTTATGCACATCAAAATGAAAAACCATGAAACCTACTTTACTTTATTATATACTTTTACAGAGTTACAGGTTTATTTACGTGCTCATATAGTATGTACTTCACTCTGAATGAGCAGCATGTTGGCACAGTGGTTGGCACATCCTCCTCACAGCAAGAAGGTTCTGGGTTTGAGTCCCGGGCTCAGCGAGGGTGTTTCTGTTCGGAGTTTGAATGCTTGCATGGATTTCCTCCGGTTTTCTCCCACAGGCCAAAACATACACATCGGGCAAACTGAGTGTGAATGATTCTGTGTGTTGACCCTGCAATAGACTGGCGAGACGTTCTGGGCTTTCCGTCTTTGCCCAAAGTCGGTTGAGATAGGCTCCAACCTTCCTGTGACCCTAGTTTATGCAGCATTTACTTGCAGCGCTCACTTGACCTGACCTGACCTGCCTCTGTAAGTGTTAAATATGTGAAAATAAACTACGGGAATCTCATTTTTGCTTTTATTTTATATTTGTGTAAAGTATAGAAGTATAAACCCTTAAAGAAGTTAAAAGGTATGCTATTACACAGCCCTTATGCACCTGCTCTCGCATTTCCCATGTAGTGTATACACTAAAGCAATTATATATCTTAGGTCTGGTGGATGTTGTGGCGCCCATCTCAGCCGACTCTGGGCGAGGGCGGGGTACACCCTGGACAGCTCGCCAGACCATCGCAGGGCCATCA
>JBCNYG010000024.1:13398518-13412917 GCA_039654305.1 Porochilus rendahli
GAGAGAGAGAGAGAGAGTGTGTGTGTGTGTGTGAGAGAGAGAGAGAGAGAGAGAGAGTTTGTGTGTGTGTGTGTGTGTGTGTGAGAGAGAGAGAGAGAGAGAGAGAGAGAGAGAGAGAGAGAGTGTAGATGCATTCCAAATTCACTGTCGGCTCATGAGTTAATTAGTCTAATTAGCAATAATAGGATTATTATAAAAACAAACCGCTACGCTGTTGCTCGTTTTTTCTCATCTCTCTCTTTTGGCTTTTTTATTCATCTGTTGTGTTTTTGTGTTCCTGCATCCTGCGTTTACTCCACATCTTTTTTTATTTACTTCATTCTTCTGTCTTTTTTAGTTTTTCTTTCATCCTTCTTTATCTTTGTCTCTCTTTATACTTCTCTCTCTCTCCCTCTCTCTCTCATATCTTTGCCTCTGTTTTGTCCTTGTTTCTTTCTCTTGTCTGTGCATGTGTTTTTGTTTCATTGTTTTTGTTTATTTTTGTTGTGTCTTTTTGCTTTTCCTGTTTTTCATGTGGCCAGCACAGTGGTGTAGTCTCAGGTCTCAGAGTCTCTCAGGGGGCTCCAATGTCTCAGTGTCTCTTAGGGTGCTCCAATGTCTCTGTGTCTCTTAGGGTGCTCCAATGTCTCAGTGTCTCTTAGGGTGCTCCAATGTCTCAGTGTCTCTTGGGGTGTTCCAATGTCTCAGTGTCTCTTAGGGTGCTCCAATGTCTCAGTGTCTCTTAGGGTGCTCCAATGTCTCAGTGTCTCTTAAGGTGTTCTAATGTCTCAGTGTGTCTTAGGGTGCTCCAATGTCTCAGTGTCTCTCACGGTGTCCCAATCTCTCTCAATCCGTACGCCATGTGTATTCAGTCTGTCTGTGGCTCTCTGTGTGTTACTGAGTAGCCTCTGAGTCACAATATGACCTCATTGTTTCTCACTGTGTATTTCATATAATCTCAATGTAAACTCACTTTTTGTCTCTGTGTGTACTCATTGTCTTATTGTGTCCAAGTGTGGACTCAGTGTCTCATTGTGTCTCAATGGGTACTTTTTGTATTGTCCTGTGTTTTAGTGTGTACTTGATGTAACTCATTGTGTATCAGTGTGTATGCAGTGTATCTCATTGTGTCTCAGTGTGTACTCAATGTATCTCATTGTGTCAAAGTGTGTACTTACTGTATCTCATTGTGTCTCAGTGTGTATGCAGTGTATCTCATTGTGTCTCAGTGTGTACTCAATGTATCTCATTGTGTCTAAGTGTGTACTTACTGTATCCCATTGTGTCTCAGTGTGTATGCAGTGTATCTCATTGTGTCTAAGTGTGTACTCAATGTATCTCATTGTGTCTAAGTGTGTACTGACTGTATCTCATTGTGTCTCATTGTGTACTTAGTGTATCTCATTGTGTCCCAGTGTGTACCCAGTGTATTTCAGTGTGTCTCAGTGGGTACTCTGAGTATCTCATTGTGTACCTTGTGTATCACTGTGTCTTGGTGTGTACTTAGTGTACATCATTGTGTCTCAGTGTGTACTCAGTGTATGTCATTGTCTCTCAGTGTATGTCATTGTGTCTCAGTGTGTCCTTAGTGTATGTCATTGTGTCTCGGTGATTTTATTGTCTCAGTGTGTACTCAGAGTATCTCATTGTGTACTCAGTGTATATCTCCATTTCTCATTGTGTATTTAGTGTATTTTATTGTGTGTACTTAGTGTGTCTCAGTATGTGCTTAGTGTATCTCATTGTCTCTCAGTGTGTACTCAGTGAATCCATTGTGTCTCAGATTGTACTTAGTGTATCTCATTGTGTGTCAGCGTGTATTTAGTGTATTTCATTGTGTCTCAGTGTCTCCTTGGTTTATGTCATTGTGTTTTAGTGAGTACTCTGTGTATCTTATTGAGTCTCAGTATGTACTCACTCTGTCTCAGTGTGTACTCAGTGTGTCTCATTGTACTTAGTGTGTACTTAGTGTATCATTGTGTACTCAGTGTATATTATTGTGTCTCATTGTGTACTTAGTGTATTTCATTGTGTGTACTTGGTATATCTCATTGTGTCTCAGTGTGTACTCACTTTGTCTCAGTGTGTACTCAGTGTGTCTCATTGTACTTAGTGTGCACTTGGTGTGTTGCTATGTCTGTCCCTGTGTAACGGTGTTCGCTGTGTTCTTTGTCTTACTTTGTACTTAGTGTGTATTTAGTGGATCTCGCTGACTCTCAGTGCGTTTCAGACATTCTTTGTACCTTGATGTTTCTCAGAGTTTCTGTGTGTGTGTGTGTGTGTGTGTGTGTGTGTGTGTGTGTGGCAGATGGCTTCCTTTTACCATTGTCACTCTTGATGAAGAGCTTCTTGGAGGAACTCTTTTGAGGATAGTCGCTAATTATGACAGTCCTGCTGAACTGGCAAGCCTTGTCAATTTTCTCTCTCTCTCTCTCTCTCTCTCTCTCTCTCTCTCTTTCTCTCTCTCTCTCTTTCTCTCTCTCTCAATCTGACTGGTCTCACTCTGCATCTCCTGTAAATGTTCAGTCTCAGAACTCTGGTTTGAACAATACGCGTGTGAATATGAGGTGTAGTTTTGTTGTGTGTGTGTGTGTGTGTGTGTAGGAGAGAGAGTGAGAGAAGACAGAAGGTAAATTTCTCCTCCTCGTTCCCCTGCACCACATTGACACGTTCGTAATTACAGCATCTCTACTGAATTGCACACGACAGCCACTCGTTAGACACACACACATACACACACACACACTTTGGAGGAAAGAAAAGGTCACACTCTGGCTCGGTGTGTTTGTCAGGGCCGATCGATGGCCGCCTTCTCGGGAAAACGGTAAGTTATGTTGCTCCTGTCATGGCCGTGGCTGAAGGGGGAGAGGGGGGTTAGTAGGGTGGTAAGGCAAGAGGGAAATATCTTTAACTACCCTCGGATAATCAATAACCCCCCTCTATTATTCTGCCACGGCTATCGACAAGCAGGCCGAGTGTGACAGAGCACTGGCGGGGTCAATACCCTGGCCCTACAGCGCTGTACACACACTATTATCTTCCTGTTTGTTAGCATCGCAAACATGACGTCCCTTTGCTGTTCATATCAATTTGTAATATGAGCGTTCAGGAAACATGCTAGCAATGGCTAATGCTAACACCAGCTATCACTATTGGCCATGAGGATATTTTTATCTTCTCACAGATATAAAAGATAATTATTTTATTTTATGTTCACTAATTCCCTCAGTTCAAAGACATGGAGTCACAAAAGGATCATAAACATCTAAATAAAACCCTGCAAAGAAATAGATACGATAACATAAGAATAACA
Organism: Porochilus rendahli; assembly: GCA_039654305.1. NCBI lineage: Eukaryota > Metazoa > Chordata > Actinopteri > Siluriformes > Plotosidae > Porochilus > Porochilus rendahli. Next base: position 13,401,811 of record JBCNYG010000024.1, read on the forward strand.
GCATTAATGAACAAATAAAATACGAGAATAAAAAAAATGTATAAGAGCTGTGATTGGTTAGGATTATTATTTCATTATTGTAACCGAGCCGTGATTGGTCAAGATAGTTATTTTATTAAAGTAACTGAGCTGTGATTGGTTGAGATTGTTATTTTATTAAAGTAACCGAGCTGTGATTGGTTGAAAATATTATTTTATTAAAGTAACCGAGCTGTGATTGGTTGAGAATGTTATTTTATTAAAGTAACCAAGGTGTGATTGGTTGAAATTGTCCAAATTTCCTGTAGATTTTTATCAGCTGAATTTAAATGCATTCAGTTAAAAAGGAGAAACGAGGATCCCGTCTCACAGAATGATTGACAAGCTGTCAGAAATCTCATGCTGAATCAGAACAGCTGCATGAAATTTCAGAGAAAAAAAGCCCTTGAGTTATTGAGGGACAGGGTTTATAGTGAAGTGCAGACAGAAAAGAAAAAGTGAACAAGTGATAAAATGAGAGAAAGAAAGCAGAAAGAAAAAAGAACACAAATTAAGAAATAAACAGAATTCAAATAATCAACAAAAATAAATGTAATTTTCTTTTAAAAAGGAGCTACAAAAAAAGAAAGCTGTAAAATGAATAATTAAAGAATTCAAAAATAAAAAAAAGGAAGGAGAACAGTAAGGATCAGATAATCCCTTATTAATTAAAGAAAATAAAGAATATTTAAATATTTAAATATAATAAATCAAAGAAAATGTTCTGGAAAATGATTCACTCAGTCATTCATTCTCTAAGCCTTATCCACCTTATCTAATTTTAACTAAGGTCGCGGGGAGACTGGTGCCCATCTCAGCCGACTCTGGGTGAGAGACCCTAAACATCTCGCCAGGCCATCGCAGGGCAGAAACTCGCATTCAACCATTCACACTCTCTCTCGCACCTAGGGACGATTTGGAACAGCCGATTAGCCTACTGTGAGTATTTTTGGACTGTGGGAGGAAACCGGGATACCCGGAGGAAACCCACGCGAGCACGGGGAGAACATGCAAACTCCACACAGAAATGCCCGAGCTGGGAATCGAACCCAGGACCTTCTTGCTATGAGGCGGACGTACAGCAAACTGTGCTGTCTTAAAGCACATCTCTGTGACCTCTGAAAAACTGTGAATGCTGAAATGTGGGGCACATCTGGGACACGTGCACAACAGGTTCTCATCAGTACAAAGTCACTCATTTGCTGAACTGTTTACTCCTACTATGGTCACAGGGAGGCTGGAGTCTATCAGAGTGAAGGCAAAGTACACCCAACCTGAGCAGCTTGCCAGTCCGAGCCGCGAGGAGACCCACACTAGCACAGAAACCTTACAGCTCTGAGGCAGGCGTGCTAACCACTACACTAACTTGCCATCCAAAGGTAAAAAGTGAAAAAAGGAGCCTCTGCAATATTAAATATAACTATAAATTAAGTAAAAAGCATGGGGTGCTGTTTACTAGTGAATGAAAAATGGTAATGTTTAAACAAATCAGGATAAAAGTGGAATAACACAGTGTGATCTGCCGTATCCCGGTGCTAACACAAAGAACACTTTTGAGGGTTCATCACGCCAGCCTGTCATTCATTATTTTATTGTAATAGAAACACTGTGTTCTATTTTTTACATAAAAGGCATACAAAGTTGTAAATGTGATAGCAGTTAGACCAAACACTTAGTAATCTCACAAGCACATGTATGCAGAGACTCAAAAGAAGCCAAGCATGCATGCATCAGTTAGTTAGCCACAGAAAGCAAGCAAAGGAAATAAAAGACCCCTCTCGAGCTCTAAGCACAAAAATAGTAACTTGTTTTTGTGCACTAATTTATGTCAGGCATATGTGTGCGTGCTCGTCTGAGACAGACTGTACATGTGTGGATTATGTACAGTTAGGTCCATAAATATTTGGACAATGACTATTTTAGTAATTTTGCCACTGAAATATGAAGCCAATAAGATGCGTTTTAATTGATTTAATTAATTGATTGATGTACTGTTTCACTTGAGAGGCTCTTGAAATGGTTTTGCAATATGTTTCGTGACATTATCCATCTAAATTGTGAAGAGTCGTCCTATTACTCTTGCAGCAATTAACTTTTCTTCCATACCTGCCCATGTCCACCATGTTTGACGTGATGCGATGATGTGATGCGCTTTGGATCATGGGGGGGGGTATGGGTCCTTTCTTTCTCCAAATTTCTCTACTCATTCTGGTACAAAGTAATTTCGGTTTCATTTTTCCTAAAAACCTTGTTCCAAAACTCGGCAGGCTCTATAATGAAGCCTAATATTTTACAGTATTACAGAGATATCGCCTCTGTGCTTACATTCGCACAGGTGTCTATGTGTATAATAACAATCATAAGCCAACAGTCCAATAGCTTCTGATCCTCCGAAAAAATTACATAACAAAACTGCTGTAATTTTTAGATGGTTTATGTGGTGTTTTTTTCCCCCAAATATAATAATTAAAGCTGAAATTCTACACTTCAATCACATCTTGACAGGTGTATTTCAAATCCATTGTGGTGGTTTACAGTAGCAGTGTCGCAGTTCAAATATTTATGGACCAGACAACCACTATATACATATATGACATAAATACTATATACATTTATGAATGCCATCATTCCTTTTAGGAACACCCCAAAACACACACCCACACACGGGGGCAGTTCAAGTCAAACCCCCCACTCCAACCCCAGAGAGAAGGTTATTAACTAATACACACATCAATAAAGGAAACAATTTTAGTGTTAGACCAATTCATGCCTCTGCATGCCTATTGCTCCACCAAGCAGATTTTGTCTTGCACTTATTTTTTGAGGTCCTGAAGGAATCCGGGAAAACTGTTGACAGTTGCAGTACTCCTATTAGGCTTTGTACATTTCATCTGTTTGTACAGCTGCATCTAATCTCACACTTCAATACATTTTACTGTCTCTGTTTGATTGCCTAAAGCTGCATTACAACCACCTTCTGTGAGGTAGTAACATGCTACTGCCAAGTACTGGTAAAAACAAGGGGAAATTTATTAAAACAAACAAAAACAAACAAAACAACATAGTTGCAAACACACTATTATTTTTTATAATTGAATAACTTGAATATTAAAAAGAAATCAAAAGCATCCCTACCGTAAACGCCTTAAAATAGCTTTAGTCTCACATAGTCCCGTTTTCAAATCGACATAGGCCACTTCTTGAACAAAAGTGAAAGCACTAATTGTTGGCATCTGTCTGTCTCATGAGACAATAGAGTTCTGCACTGTGGTTCAGTCACTAGTTGGGTTGCAGCGCCTACTGTGGCTAAACAGTCGGATCTGAGAAAGACAGGCTCTGTCAAGATTGCTGCATGTGAATTCTGTGCCTGCATAAATTAGAACTCTACAGTCTGTATTAAGCCTGCATGGGTCTTTCCACGCCAACTCACCCAAGTTTTAAGAACTTTCTTCCAAAATTGTATATCAGTACCCGTGCCTAAGAAATGCAGCCATTCCAACTCTTAAACTCTAAACTCTAAATATACAATTTAGAAATTTACCCAACTTTAAAATTAAGCCATCAGTACACTGTGAATGAGGCTGTAACTTTTACAGCATTTTGAAATTACCTTAGCAATGAATCCTGGTTGTTGTTTTTTTTTAACTAGTAAAAAGAAATCATGTTAATTTATCAAATCTTGACTTTTTGCAAAAATTTCATATCCACAGCTAATTAACTGTAGGCATTTTTGCACTTCATGCTGAGTGAAGGATTTTCTTGAGTTCAATTCCAGCAGTGGGCAGCCACATTGTGGGGCCCTGAGAGCAGCTGAGGGTTAGGTGTCTTGCTCAAGGACATTTCAGCCTTGAAGGTGGAGGAAGGGAAAAGCCTCTGCACATTTTCCCTGCTGGTCCAAAAATCGAACAAGCGACCTTTCAGTCCCAAACCCGCTCCTCAACCCATTAGGCCATTGCTGCCCCCATGGATTTATGTATAAACGTAATTATGTATAAACATAAATCACATAAATAACTGACCCAGAAGGAGAGATCATGCTCAGACTTGTCATAAAGGCTTTGGAAGGGGGAGGGGACAGATTCTGCTCACAACTTGATGGGTAAAAGCCCTAAATTATTAGATATAGAAGTTTTTAATAATACGGAATCAGGACGTGCAAAAATGCCCCAGTTAATTGTTGTGGATATGAAACTTGGCAAAAATTCTACATTAAAAAATTGGAATGATGAGGGGAACCAGACATGTCTGAAATCTTTTATATGTTTCTAATAAAAGGGTATTTTTCCAAGGGGAGAAAAGAAAGTCCATGCATTCTGTACCTTTTGGGTTACAATAGTCCAAAAAGGGGGCATTTTAAAAAGTTCTCAGGCCATATTTAAACCTTTACAGTTGCATTATAATTTTATGCAGAACACTTATACAGAAAGTCTAATAAAATATGAAAAAGCTTACTGAAATATTACATTTAAAAAAATTGAAGATTTGATGCTTGAATAAAAATAATAATATTTTAGGTTAAAATAGCTAAATGTGTGCTTTGTGAGTAAATTTCAACACTTTATAGCAAGAATAATCTTGTGAGTGCAGCTCTAAGGTTTTGCTTGGTAGTGACATTATTTTGTTTTTGAAGATCATCCATGACATGAACTGGGAAACGCTAGAAAAGTTAGCATGGAATGACACGCATGAATTCAAGCACAAGAATTTTATCATTATAATCAGTAATTTTTTTTCTAGCTGCCTTTGTGAGAATTCAGTGGGTCACCAACCAAAAAAAAAACACAAAACAATAAGTATTAATATTAATGTTCACTCAGTTGGCATGCATTCACTCCAGGCTTCACATTCATTTACTTCCCATGTGACCATTTCAACTTGCATAGCTCTTACCGCGCCAGAAACTGTCACAAGCTGGGCCTGAGCTGCTGCTGTCTGCTGGGCCTGCTGCACTTGCTGCTGGTGTTGCTGTTGAACTTGCTGCTGCTGCAAAGCTCTAGCCTGCTTAGATGCATAGACATACAATGCAAATGCAAGCGAGCAAGCGGAGGGTAAAGAAATGTACAAGAAATAGTTGGGTTAAGAAAATATTATGCACATATATCCTTTTATGTAAAAGAAGAACACCAAATAGTTTTATTACACCATTGTTAAACTGTAAAAACCTGCATAAGTGAGCACTTAAAGGTTTATTTAATAAAGGCTGCATTTCAGTTGAAGAAAGGTAACTGAACAAATTACTCATTCATTCACAGCCTGAACAGCTCAACAGTCCATCGTATGGTCAACACACAACTATACATACTCACACCTAGGGGCCACTTGGAATAGCCAGTTAACCTAATGTGCATGTTTTGGCCTGTTGTAGGAAACTTCGTCGTACCTGGAGGAAACCCACAAAAGCATGGGAAGAACACCCCACACAGAAAAATCTAACCAAGTCTGGGACCCGAACCCTGGGCTCATCCATTTTGAACATGCTTGTTCACACAAACTCCTAGTGAGGCCATAAATCCCATGGTTTCATTGCGGCTCATCAACATTTCACCTGGAGGAAATGCACGTGAGCAAGGGGAGAACATGCAAACCCCACACATAGAAACGGCCTCACCAGGCACGGGGCTCAAACCCAGGACCATCTTGTCGTGATGCTAGCCATTGCCACCGTGTAGCCCCAGTAATGAGGTAAAGCCATTAAAGATTTAAACGTTAAATCAAATACACAGTAACTACTAAGGTTTAGGGTGATCGCTGTTTTAATTATTTGAATTACAATTTTAACAATGAATCCTGATTGTTCCCTACAAACATGTACTGACTTTTGACATCATAACACTTTTCTTTCTAACTGATGATTTGGGGTTGTATAGAAGGCAAGACGACAACCCCCGCTGTTCAGAAGCTATTTACGGTAATACATATCTTGCCCTGGCAGCCCTTATTATGGGGTACTTCAATAAAACACACCTTAGAATAGATTAAATTGTACTTTTAATGTTGCAGTGTGACTGCAACTAATCCTCACCTGGAGAGTCTGCTGGATCTTCAGATGGCTAATGTTAGAAAGAGTTTGGTGCTGACCAGGCGGCATCTGACCAGACAATGACTGCGGCACAAGAATCTGCGGGGGAGGCTGGGAGTGTGGGGGCATCTGACCTTGCTGGGCCTGAGCTTGCTGGAGTTGCTGCTGTTGCAAATGCTGAGCCTGAGCCTGAGCCTGGGCTTGGGCTTGGGCCTGCGCCTGGGCCTGCGCCTGGGCCTGGGCGTGGGCTTGCTGCTGCTGCTGATACTGTGCTAACTGCTGCTGCTGCTGCTGAAGTCGGGACTGATGCAACTGAAAGGAGAAGCGATCAAATTAACAATGCATTTACAGCATATTCAGCTGAGTCCTTTGGTCTGTCCTAGGGTGCGGATGCTGACTGGAGTTATGATATGGACTTAGATGTGCACTAAGAGACTGTGACGATCACTGCTGGTGATATTAACTCTTTCCCAAAATTATTTAGAACTTACAGTTGTGGTGTAACCAACCGGACTACATGTTGGACTGTAATGAAGTTTCTCTTATATGGTTTCTATTTTTATGGTTTCACCCAAATGAGGATGGGTTTCCCTTTTGAGCCTGGTTCCTCTCACTGTTCCTTCCTTGCCACTGTCGCCATGGGCTTGCAGAAAAAGGTTTAAACTCCCTTAACTATGTAAAGATGCTTTGCGACCATGTCAATTGTGAAACGTGCTATACAAATAAAACGGAATTGAATTAAAAGTATATAAATTAGGGTTCAGATGCTTAAAAATAATTTGTCCTCTCTGCTTTAAGACGATGGTGATCATGACCAATTTCCCTAAATGTGCCATCTCTGCTGTTTTGTTCTTTTAAGTTCAAGCGCAATATGGGTGCACTAGGTTTATGAAGTGCTGTGAATGCCGGTTGAAAACAAATTCATTAATGGATGGTTTACTTCAACAGAAAGGAAATAGCAGAAAAGAAGTTATGTTGATCTAATGTGTAGATGATTCTCAACACACACACACACACACACACACACACACACACACACCCTCCAGTAAAGTTTAATTGCAATACATGTGCGCTCCACTGCATCACATGCTTAAGCACTCCCTGTTACAATTCTATCTAGAAAAGCAAGAAGAATTAAACGTTTGCTTGAATTTTTTTCTAATATTATTATTTATTCATTGCTGGCTTTAGTAAGCCTATGTTGGCGTAGCAGTGGGTGGTAATGAATAAAACAAATCAGATTATGACTAGCGCTTTGCTTGAGTTTTTAGCGTTGTGAACAGGTTTCACGTCAGTGTTAGTCAGCTTTTCAGACTACTGCATGTATAATTCAATTAACTTCATGAAACCCACCGCACTCATACACTACAGGCGACCGGGTAGACTAGGGCAATCTCATCTTATCAAAACATATATAATAATATAATACAATATAATAATAATGATTACAGATATTTTTTGTCCAAATCTATATTTTTCTTTAACATAACCTTTAAATGATAGTTTGAACAGATAAAAGTATCACCCCTAGGACTCAATATTTTGGCAGTGACAGTATTTTAGAATTAGCTTTACTTGAAAACAAAGTAGAAATTAAAGCATTTTCCCGAACCGCTTAATCCTATTAGGGTTTCAGGGAGACAGGAGCCTAATCACTGAATATTCACTTAAATCATGCTCTTTAAATTCAAAATTTATTTGCCACATACAATTTATACACAGTACAATATGCTGTGAAATGCTTAGTACGACTGTCCAAAAAATGTGAAGAATGAGCTACTAAAAGCAAGAAGAAAAGAACAATCCTCATTCGCTCAGTGTTTGCTTTCAAGGAACGGAAGCATTTCCCTGACCAAACAGAGAGAAGGGTCCACTGTTGGGATGGCTGAGGTCCTTAATTATCTTCCTGGCTTTGGTCCAGCACTGCTTGCTGTATATAGTGTCCAGGTCAGGAAGCTCAATGCGAATGGTACGCTCTGCTGATCGCACTGCCCTCTGGAGAGCTCGCCTGTCCTTTTTGGTGGTGTTTCCAAACCAGGATGCTCTCAATGGTGCAGGTGTAGAAGGTTTTTAGCACCCTTGAGGGCAGTTTAAAATCCTTCAGGCATCTGAGATGAAAGAGACGCTGTCAGGCCTTCTTCACCATGGTGTTTACATGACAGGACCATGTCAGTTCCTGCGTGATGTAAACACCTAGGTACCAGAAACTGTCCACTCTCTCCACTGGGGTCCCGTTGATGATCAGGGGCTGGTAATTCCTCTACTGCTTTGTGCTGAAGTCCACTATCAGCTCCTTAGTCGTGCTGAGGTTGAGGAGGCAGTTGTTGTCCTGGCACCATAATTCCAGGTTTCTAACCTCCTCTAGGTAGGCCACTGGGCAGTAGCCGTTCAGGCAGGCGGGCTGAGGTTTCTTCGGCACCGGAACAACGATGGACTGTTTGAAGCACATCAGGATTCGGCACAGGTCTTTAGGCCCCGACCCGTGATGCGGTCTGGTCCTGCTGCTTTCCTCGTGTTCACTCACCTGAATGCGTTTCTCACGTCGTCCTCTGAGATGATGAACGAGTTATCCTCTCCGGTGTGCTCCAGAAATGTGCTGCCCATAGTGATGTTAGCGCTAATAACGCTGTTAAGGCTGTGAGCTGCAGCCGAAGCGAGCATAGAAGGTGTATAGCTTCTTGTACTCGTCCATGTTTACGCTGGCGAGCCCCGTGTCATACACGGCGGATCGGGATCCCAGCGCATCGCGGACAGATTTATCCACTCACGGCTTCTGGTTAGGAAACATTCTGATGGTGGTCTTCTGAAGCATGTCGTCCACCAGTTTTCCAACAAATTCCATAACCGCTTCCGTAGCATGTTGACGTCATCACAGCTGCGCCGGAATATGTCCCAGTCCGCGTCCTCGCCGATTGGTCGGTCCAGCGCGACAGCGTTCAATTTAGCAACATCCACAGAGCCTAAACTGAATTCTCGTTTTAGTATATACTTAATGAGAACATAAGTAATGTATATCGGCCTTTTAAAATTACTGAGAGTTTCAGTATACTATGCCCCCGTTTTTAAACAGTGACAATAAGCACACCTGCTCAACCACAATTTTGCCCAGGTGCTTTCATGCACACATATTCTGAATCAAAGTTTGAATAAAGAGCCGTTTACCTTTAAAAACACAAGAGCCATATTGCATAGTATTTTTCTATATCTTGAGAACATTTTGTTGAATTTCTATGATTTCCGGATAAGTGAAGAATGTGTTAGTGACAAACTGTTAGTGCATGTCTGTCATTTAAATTTAAGCGTTATCCCCTCAGGATAATTCAATATTACCCTGAAATCAGCAAACCAATCAGAGAGAACTGTTCGAACGTGGTCTATATAAAAATTCCTTGTTAAATCTCCAATTTTTTTTAAACCTGCACCCGGTTTCGAAACAAGCAAGAGCATTGTTCCGATTCATTTTAGGTTAAGATTATCAACATGGAAAAAAGCAGAAAACATTTCCTAATTAGTTTTAGAACTCAAGTTCCAGGAGTGCTGCTCATTAACTTCTGACCTCACCATCTCCTTAAGGATCAATGAAATGTAAACAAATTTAAAAAGTAATATTAATAAATAAATTAATTCATTACTTTCGGGGGTGAAATGCCTTGAACAAATAGAATAAATGTATTATTTATAAATAATAGATTCATTTGTAAAGTAACATGACCTAAAGGAGCTTTTATAAAATTACAGCATATTTATTTAGCTCGCACGAAAAGGCTTGAGGCATGGCATGTTTCACGTGTACTGCTGACTAGATGAGGCACATTAGATTTTAGACAGACTTTACACCGGAGGGTAGTTTGTGCTGTCGGTCTTTGCATAACATTTTGAAATTGAAGGACATTTTGCCAGTTTCGAAATGAGATCCATGCTGATGCGTGTGCTGTCGCCTTGCTAAATTTTGGGTTTCAGTGGGCGGAAGCAGACTTTTATCTCTATTGTGAAAAATGCTGGGTACTTGGGGAACCTAATCTTGGAACATACACAAGGCGGGAAATGATCCTGTACAAGTTGCCAGCGCTGCACAGAATCTACACAGCCACCAAAAGATTAATTAAGGGGTGGGGAAAAAACAACAAAAAAATTTATCACATCAATTTTTTGCATCGCTATACTCCATATTATGTGAATAAAACAGAAAGATGATTTAAAAGGTTTCAAATGCAGCACCACCCTACCTGGTAGTTTTTTAGTACACCTCAATATCATGTACAACTGCTTTCAAGTTTGTTTCCTTTCATTTTTCCAGGTAATGGGATCCGCAACACATCTCTCATGTTCATAATGCAGATTTATAAAGGGGGGGGGGGTGTAAAGCAAGGCCTCACCTGGTTCTGTTGTTGTTGCTGCTGCTGTTGTTGTTGTTGTTGTTGCTGCTGCTGCTGTTGTTGTTGTTGCTGCTGCTGTTGTTGCTGTTGTTGTGCCTGGGTCTGCTGCTGCTGCTGGTTCTGGTGTTGCAGTGACTGACTTTGAAGCTGTTGTTGCTGCTGTTGCAGTTTCAGCTGCTGGGCCTGAAACTGAACCTGTTGCTGCAGGGCAGTCTGCTGCTGCTGCTGCTGCTGCTGCAGCTGGAACGACTGGAACTGTGGTTGCTGCATCTGCAACTGCACTGTCCCCCCAGCTGGGTCACAGATTCAAACAGAATACAAATTTACAAAAAGGTGCTATTTTAAGCAAAGCAGCAATGACACCTCTCGCATCAGTGGATCCAAATGTACCAAACGTACCTCCCTGCTGATTTCCCTGCATGTTGTTTTGGCCCATCTGCATCTGGTTCATTGACCCCATGGCACCCATTGTGGCGCCAGGAGGACGAGAGGGCATGCCAATAGTGCCAGGACCCCCAGCACCACTGACCCCGGTAAGATTCTGTAGAGGGTTCATCTGATCTGAAGTGGACAAAAGGAGGCAGAACAGAAGTAGTGCATTCATATAACCAACTGAGGACTTTACAGTGTGTGTGTGTGTGTGTGTGTGTGTGTGTGTATGTGTGCGTGCGCGTGTGTGCGTGTGCGTACCTGG
>JBCNYG010000024.1:13416796-13429635 GCA_039654305.1 Porochilus rendahli
TAGAGTGTGTAGAGCTGGTCATAGAATCCATCTATACTGTACTATCTGTGATAGCGGCCGGATCCTCCTCTCCAATATTCCTGAATAGACTTTCCCGGGCAGGCTGAGGAGTGTAATTCCACGATAGTTGGAACACACCCTCCAGTCCCCTTTCTAAAAAAGAGGAACTACCACCCTGGTTTGCCAATCCAGAGGTAGAGCCCCATTAATAAGCTGATCCCTCTCTGAACCCCTAGGCTCTTCCTCTTCCACAGAGGGCGTGTTGGTGGGATTGAGGAGGTCCTCGAAGTATTCCTTTCACCTCCTGATCACATCCCCAGTTGAGGTGAGCAGCTCCCTACTTCCACTGTAAACAGTCTTTGTAGAGTACGGCTTCCCCCTCCTGACATGCTGGATTGTGGTCCAGAACCTTTTCAAGGCCAACCGAGAGTCTTTTTCCAGGCCCTCACCAAACTCCTCCCACACCTGAGATTTTGCATCGATGACAGCCTGGGGCTGCAGCACGTTTGGCCTGTCGGTACCCTTCTGCTGCCTCAGGAGTCCCACAGACGACGACCTGGTTTGGGGGTTGCCTCCACGACAGGCACAGATGACCTTCCGGCCACAGCTCTGGGCTGCCACCTCACTAATGGAGACACGGAACATGGCCCATTCGGACTCTATGTCCCCGGCCTCCATTGGGATGTGGTGGGAGTTGAAGGCCCTTTTGACCGGAGACTCTGCCAAACGTTCTCAGGAGACCCTAACTACACGCTTGGGTCTCCCAGGTCTGGAGGGCAACCTCCTCTGCCAACTATACCAGCTCACCACCAGGTGGTGATCAGTTGATAGCTCAGCTGCTCTCTTCACCCGGGTGTCCAGAACATGTGGCCATGACTACGGAGTCGATCACTGAACTGCGGCCTAGGGTGTCCTGGTGCCATGTGCACTTATGGACACCCTTACGTTCGAACATGGTGTTTGTGATGGACAAACCATGACGAGCACAAAAGTCCAACAACGAAACACCATTCAGGTTCAGAATGGAGAGTCTGTACCTACCAATCACACCCTTCCAGGTCACACTGTCATTGCCCACATGGGCGTTGAAGTCTCCCAGGATGACGAGAGAGTCCCCAGGGGGAGCGTCCTCTAGCACACCCCCTAGGGACTCCAAAAACGGTGGTTTATTTGGTGCATAAGCACAAACAACAGTCAGCACCCGTCCTCCCACCTGGAGTCAGAGGAACGCTACCCTTTCGTCCACCGGAGAGAACCCCAACATGTGGGCACCAAGGCGGGGGGCAACAAGGATGCCCACATCAGCTCGCCGCCTCTCCCCATGAGCAACTCCAGAATAATAAAGGTCCAGCCCCTCTCGAGAAGGGTGGTTCCAGAGCCCAAGCTATGTGTTGTGGTGAGCCAGACTATATCTAGTCGGTATCTTTCAACCTCACACACCAGCTCAGGCTCCTTCTCCGCCAGAGAGATGACATTTCATGTCCCAAGAGCCAGAGTCAGTAGCCGAGGATCGGTCCGGCAGAACCCACGACTTCGGCTGCTACCCGGCTCAAACTGCGCCCGCACCCTATTGTCCCTCCCACAGATGGTGGGTCTATGGGAGGGTAGACCCATGTCTCCTCTTCGGGCTGGGCCTGACCGAGCTCCATAGGCAGAAGCCCGACCACCAGGCGCTCGCCTTCGATCCCTCCCCCCAGGCCTGGCTCCAGAGGGGGAACCCTGGTAACCCACATCCGGGCAAGGGAAACTGTGTCCTTGAAATAATTATGCTTTGTTATGCATGTAATTATGTCTCTGGTAGGCATTTTAAGCCTTAAGAAATGAATCACTTTTCGACACAAACGGTTGGAATGCTTCAAAGATTAACTAAGCTTCACGTGTCCACCACTACCCGACATTGTAAACCGCCTACAGTTAACACTGACCTGAGTTCGTTTCCGAATGAATCAACTCCTCCTCAAGTCGATTCTTTTAGTCGACTCATTAAGGTGAACGATGCGAGCCGAGAAACTGAAAAGAACTAAAAGTATTAGATCAGTCACTTAGGGAACGTAATACAGTTTATAATTTACATAATTAGTTAATTTATTATTGTATCAATATCTTACTTTTTAGAATCAAGAATCTCCAGATGATATGACATCCCATAATTTCAGGTATGGCAAAAGATCATTATTTTCAGGTCACCGTTTTGGCACTTCAGCTTCCCTGGCTGCCCCTGTGACATGATCACTGTCATGCTTTAAAACTAGAAAAAAAATCTCATTTTAGTTTGCTTTTCCTCATGTTTCCATGTTGTACATACTAAAACTCTGAATTAGTCTAAAACGTGTCATATTTAAATAAATTAAATCATCACGGAGACTTTAGTTCAAGAACATTTAGTTCTAGAAATGCAGTGACATACTCCTTGTGTGAGCTCATCTGCTACTGTTATCCTTAAAAAATGTTAAAATGCTCATGTGTAGTATATATATCCTTCAGAGATCGAAAGTCTGGGGGATTATTTAGCAACATCTACCTTGCCTCTGGCCAATAACTATTAATTATTTAATTGAAGATAAGTGAAAACTGATTCACTTTAGAAAGGAAGAACAAATTCTTGTCTACATTTAAGTAAGCAGTATTAACTTGGAAGGATGTTTTCTATTCTTAGCTCAGTATTTTCCTATGCATATTCAATAAAGTGCTGCCATTAGGATCTTTATCTAAATGTACAGTCTGATTAGCTGAATTTTTACCTACACATTGATAGAAAAAAAATCAGTTATCAGCTGGAGATAAAGAGAATGCACATTTACATATGTGATATGTATGCAGCACTGTCCCTGCTAGGGAGAGGTTGGACTTCCCGTATCAGTATGGTAATAATCATTGTGTTCTTTTACAGTGTATTGAACATAGTTATATCAGAATTGCTTGCACACTTCTGTAATTTAATGTCTGCACTGCACAACATTAGCATTTTCTTGAGAAAATGCATCTCTAGTTTGTTTTGAAATTTTGTTCTGGTAAAACATGCCCAAAACACGGCACGTTGGAATCGTTGTCTGTATGTCAGAGTTTGACATCTAAAACTGACCTGTTATTGTGACATAGACCAATCAGCCATACAATTAAAAAACATTTTGCCTACTGACAGGTGAGGTAAGTAACAACAATGGAGTGGGATATAGTAATCCGAAAATGAACAGTCAGTTCTCAAAGCTGCTGTGTTGGAAGCAGGACAAATGAGCAAGTATTAGGATCTGAGTTAAATTTTGATAAATAAACTGCAAAACAGATGGACTTGCATGGTCTTCCTGGTATGCAGGGGTAAGTACCTACCAAAGGTAGGTATGGTCTATGGAAGGACAACCAGTGAAATGGCAAGAGTGTCATGGATGCCCAAGGCTTACTGGTGTGGTTTGTCTGTGACTGGGCCGTGGGGAGGCTGGAACCTATCTTAGCTGATTCTGGGTGAAGACACCCTGAACATCTCGTCAGACCATTGCAGGGACAATAAATGGATGAATTAGTCAAATATTTACTATATTAAATAATACAGTTAAACTCAAATATAATGTGAGTATAACATTATTATACTATTTGAGTGAGAAGTTAGAAATTAAATTACGGAACAAGCGTAGGAAGATGAATGAATGATGAATGAATGATGAAAGAATCTGTGAGTAAGGAGCCAAATGACTCGAATCACACACAAAAAAGAATCATTTGCACATTGCTTCTACAGAGAGGGAGCGCGCGCTCAATAAGGCCCAGTCCCAGCCCCGCCCTCAGCCGCCATTTTTCTCCACTTTTACGCCAGCTAGCTGGTTGACGAGCTGTGAGGTCGCTTTAATATCACCACGAGAGGGAAAGTCTCTTTTATCCGATCAAATTACTTTTTTTCAAACATTTATTGGACGATAAAGCGGTGTACAACCGAGTGGAGGCACATTTGAGGTCGTAAGTCTAGGGGTGTTTTTTTAAGGCTCGTGCGTTGATTTCGTTTTGAAGATAGACGTGTTGCAGAGCCGCCATTTTTTGTTTCTGAAGTGTGTTGGACTGGTAGGCGAAGGTAGCTACCTAGCTTATTGAACCACACGCCGAAAGTAAAGTGTTGTGGAATATTTACATGGACTTTAATGGACGTGGCTGCCCTGTAGCAGTCCGTACCGTGATGTAGACGCGTTTGTGAATGTATTATGGAGACCTTTTCTCTGTGGTGAGGTTGCTAGCTGGCTAACGGGCTATATTGTTTCGTAAACTGGGTTAGTTTAGCTTGTCGCTTTTAACATTACTTCGCGGAAGGAGGAACGAAAAAAGCGGAACCTGCATGGAGGATTCTCGATTTGTGTCGAGTTCACACGAATGATTTATTTGTTTAAAACAAACCGATAAAAAGTGTGGAACTGATTATTCAAGACGTCATCTATCTGTGTCGAATAAAAGCTAACGGTTAACCTTAGCAATGCAACAAAGTTGGTTGGTCGCAGCCTGCCTGTAAACGTCAGGTTGCGTTTCAGGCTCAGAAGTAGCAAAGAAAATAAACGTTAAGTATCGCTTGATATAATTTATTATATATTATTTAATATATTGATCAGTTTGAGCTTATTTATTTGAGTGCAGTCATGTCGACGGCGCGGTTTGATTCAGCGGACTGGAACAGTTGGTATTTCGGCAGCTTGTCTCGACAGGAGACTCAGAACCGGTTACAGGGACAGAGACACGGTATGTTTCTAGTCCGCGACTCGTCCACTTGCCCCGGGGATTACGTGCTCTCCGTGTCTGAAAACTCCAAAGTGTCCCACTACATCATTAACTCATTACCCACCAAGAGGTTCAAAATAGGCGACCAGGAGTTTGATCACCTGCCCGCGCTTTTGGAGTTCTACAAGATCCACTACCTGGATACAACCACATTGATAGAACCTGCCCCCAGGTGAGAACCCCAGACATACCCCTTGTACCTGGGATTGGAATTTAAGACCTGATCATGTATATATCTTGATACGTTACTAGAATTAGTACCTTTATAAATTTTATGCAATATTATGAAGCCGTCACAAAATCTAATTTTTATGTCAATATGTTGATCCATGGTCATAATTCACTCCAGTTTATTTTATTTTTTATTTGTAAAGTATTATTTTACAACCGAGAACATTATGATGTAAATTTTCATTTTTAAAATTAGTTGTCAATGTGAAGATTAAATGTTCTTGTACAGTACAAGTGATAAGAGGCAGATGATTTTATTTCTTGACTGTTAAAATTGTAAATGTTTTAATTTTTTAAAATATTTTTTGTTTATCAAATAAAATATCATTAGAGTATGCAAGTGCAGTACTGAAGTTGTGTAGCATACCTATATTATATGGGGACCCCCCCCCCAAAAAAAAAAAAATAAATAAATAGTCTGATAGTTTTGTCATATTGGCCACACCATTATTTATTTTCTCACCAAAGCAGTCATTAGAAAACTACTGTGATTCTTGATTCAGTGATGGCTTCGTTGACTGGTCCACTCTTGTATAGCTAAATATTCCATAGACCTTGAAAACTGTGAGGCAGAAAGCCCAAGCTTTTGAAATTGTACCAAGTGATTACATTTTAAAATAAGTGTTACAGTTTTGATGACAGGGAAAATTTATTTGCAATGGTTTCAGCAACCAACTAGTGTCGTGTGCAAGAAACCAACAGGTTGATCCTTATGAGAGACCTAAGGGTGTAGTTGTATTTGTCTAAACACCCAGCAGTCAGCCTGCTGTCATCCACATCAACAATGGTCACCACTTTTAACTTCCTGGTGCCAAGTTAGTGAATCAATGCTTTAGTATGTTTCCTAGTGAAAAGCTGGTGCTATTACCCAGAAACTTTCCTCTATCAACTCAAATAATCTTAATGTGTTTGTAAAGCAAAATGATAAACTGACAAATACATAAAAAAACCCAAAACATTTTAAAGCACTCTGACTGTGAGGGGGAGCCCACAAACATGGCCAGTTTATGATCATTTAGATATTAACATTGTCTCAAGGGTCAGTGGTATTAATGTATAATAAATGATTACATATAATCTGATGAAATGGAAAAATGGAGACATATGCTCAATGGCGTTTTGAAGCAAGTAAACCAAGGATAGAGTAAGTCTGCATAAAGCTTTCTCGAGAGGACTCTATCCCTGTGAGACGTTTGTTCCCTGAATAAGCATTCAGGCGGGCTGAGAACCGATCCCGAGAAGACTCGATTCACTGATTCAGATATACATACAGTGTGATGTATACACACACACACACACAGTCATATGAAATAGTTTGGGAACCCTTCTCAGCCTGCATAATCAACTTTTTAACTTTCAACAAAAAGTTGTTAAATGGTATGTCTTTAATGTCCTAGGAAATCTGAGTACTGGGGGGTTTTCCAAACAAAGATCTTTAGTGACGCAGTATTTAGTTGTATGAAATTAAATCAAGTGTGAAAAACTGGGAATCATAAGAAATGGTATTTAAGGTGGCCAATTGCAAGTTGCTTCTCTTTGACTCTCCTCTGAAGAGTGATAGCATGAGATCCTGAAAGCAACTGTCAAAAGATATGAAAACAGATTATCATCATGGTTTAGGGGAAGGCTACAAAAAGCTATCTCCGAGGTTTAAACTGTCAATTTCAACTGTAAGGAATGTAATCAAGAAACGGAAGGCCATAGGCACAGTTGCTGTTAAACCCAGCTCTGGCAGGCCAAGAAAAATGCAGGGGATTGTGAGAATGGTTAAAGACAACCTTCAAAGACCTGCAAGAACAACTTGCTGCAGATCATCATTCTACGATTTAGCACAATTTGCACAAAAAGCGTCTGTATGGCAGGGTGATAAAGAAGCCCTTTCTGCGCTCATGCCACAAACGGAGTTGCTTTTTGTATGCAAAAGCTCATTTAAACAAGCCAGATTCATTTTGGAACAAAGTGCATTGGTCTGAGGAGTCAAAAATTTAGTTATTTGGTCATAACAGAATGTGCCGAAGAACAACACTGCATTTCAAGAACAAAACCTGCTGCCTGCTGTCAAATTTGGTGGAGGTTCCATGATGCTATGGGAAAGTAAAGTCAAGAATTTAAATTACTTAGGGATGGATATTCCAACAAGACAATGACCCAAAAGGCATTTATAAAAAAAGGCTATTATGGCATTTGCAAAGGCATTTATGCAGAGGGAGAACTACAATGTTCTGGAATAGCCGTCACAGTCCCCTGACTTGAATATCATTGAAAATCTATGGGATGATATGAAGCAGGCTGTCCATGCTGTGCAGCCATCAAATTTTACTGAACTGGTAACAGCTGTTACCAGCAGGAAAAATGTGAGGCGGTAGGGGAGTAAGATCCACCTTCCCTTCCCTTACCTCTATGACTGAAGTGCCCTTGAGCAAGACACTTAACCTTAAGGCACTTAAACTTAAGGATGGTTTAAATGCAGGCGCAGTAATCTTCCTTGCAGGATTAATACAGTATAGCAAGAAAAAGAAGAAAGTTTTTAAGTGCCTAAAATAAGTCACTGCCCTAAATTTTTCAAGCTTATGTGCACACACCAAATAAAACTAGTCTAATAATGATTGGGTTAAATAAACAAACATTTTGGAAAAAAATAGCTGACATGGTGGTGGTTACTTGGACTGTTTTATTCTACATTGATGTGATGAGTCTTTTGTCATTGCATTCTACAAATAGAAGTAAAACTATCACTGTCAATTCAAAATGTGTACCATGCTAACCACATGGTGAAGTATTTTTGACAGGTTATTGTTGTCTCACATCGAGCACTGCAAGCTTCATACTTACTAGGAATGATCACGATGACCAGTAATACCATAATTTCAGTGAATCAATCTGTGTCTTCGGCTGTCCGTTTTAGAAAGTTTACAAGCCCCCAACTCATTATTTTGCTATAACAGCACAACACACAGTGGGATAGGAGTTAACTGTGACATTTAAGTGTCATCACACTTTATCGCAACACATACTTGTATACTTCAGACACCTAAAGATTCCACAGTTATCTGCAACCTTGTTTAATGAGAGAATAAGTGGTTGCTCACTAGGTTGAAGGGGTGGCAGGCATCTGTGAGTTCATGCAAATAGAGGAGGGTAGCTCTTTCCTCCCAGTATGTTCCCCTGCTTCGTAAAGGTGTATGAGAAGCTGTACAGATGCAGTGGTTGGCTTTAGGTTTCTCAAAGTAATTACATGCTTGTTTCACCCTTCATTGATGGTAGCGGTCTTGAGATGGGTAAATTGGGAAGGGCTGAGGGAGCTGATAATTGCCATTAATACGATTGTTGGGATTATTACCACACTTTTCACCCCATTTCAAATTTGGATATATGGAAGAACATTTGAAACTGTTTATGACAACAGATTTTAGGTTTTACAAATAGGACTGATGAAGGCAGATACACACTTTAGGTAGTCTGAAGATGTTGTACTTGGATCAAGCTCAAAGATCTCATGATCTTTGTTCAAGTGAGTCATACAACTGTATCTAATGCTGATGAAACATGTCTGGTTGATAAATTCAGTAGTCATGTGACTGTATATTCATACTGATTGTTGGTATCACTAGTCACTTCATCAGTACATCAGTCACAATAAGAAAATTGTTCACTAAAAAGTTTCATAGTCTTATGACTAATAAAATGCATTAAAATCAAACTGCCAGAAAAGCACATAATGAATATGCAATGCTTGGGGTGCAAAGTCCAAGCGTGCCTCTTCATCTTATCCCGTGTTCCTGGCACGTGCTTTGGGTGACATGCAAACAGACAATCTTTTAATAGGTGTCCTGTTTGGTTTCATCAGCATCATGTGACACAGCAAGTAGAATAGCAAGAATTAGCAGTATTTACCACAGGTCTGAAGTATACATAAGTTGGCAGAAAGGAGAAAAATGTTTTAATACATGTGATGTCAGATCGCATTGAAATCTGTATAGACACCCAAAATTTCTGAATGAATATTTGCTGGTTGAAGAAGAGGCTTGCGTCTTGCTGCTCGGCCATAATAGCCTATTTGATGAAGATAGCACATAACAGTCTTTGAGCTGGTTTGGGCGTCTTCCTCAGTGTCTGCGGCCTTGAAACAGGTATTTTTCTTTACTGCGCTCTACACGGAGCAAAGGCATCTTAGTCAGCCTAATTTGTCGGCTATTTGTTGCTGGCTGATGCCACCCTCTGACTGACCCATAATTCAGCATTATCATTATATTGTCAGATTTTCAGAGAGGTTGAATTGTGAAGAAAGCAGTGGAGAAAAATCCCTGTTCCAAGGCTGCCGACATTGCAGATGACTTCCAAACCAGCTCAAAAACTGTTACATGATACCTTCATCAAATGAACAATTATGGCCGAGCAGCAAGACACTGCATTTTCTTATTTCCAGCCTCTGTACAGGGAAAAAGCAGCTCAAAAAATACATTTGCAGTGTGTAATATATACAATATGTATAGCCCCATTAAAAAAATATATAAGTATACACATATACTGGAGTGGAGCAGAAAAAAGCATGCACTCTTAAAGTACAGAAATGAAATTTTTTTTGAGTATGGTGCCTCTTTTGCCAGGTACCCCAGCACGTCTCTAACCGGTGGCCCTGTTCAGCACCTTGGTGGCCCCGGTGATGAGAATCTGGAGTATGTGCGGACACTCTATGACTTCACTGGCAGTGACGCTGAGGATCTTCCTTTCAAGAAGGGTGAGGTCCTGATTATCCTGGACAAGCCGGAGGAGCAGTGGTGGAGTGCAAAAAACAAGGATGGCCGTATTGGAATGATCCCTGTCCCCTATGTAGAAAAAATAGTCAGGCCGTTACCCCATGCTGGGACGGCTGGTTCACGCATCTCGAACAGCTATGGCATCCCTGAACCTGCACATGCTTACGCTCAGCCTCAGACGCCATCACCCCTGCCCCCTGGCACACCTGGGGCTGTCATCAACCCACTGCCCTCCATGCAGAATGGGCCTGTGATGGCCAGAGCCATTCAGAAACGAGTCCCCTGTGCATATGACAAGACCGCCTTGGCACTCGAGGTATGTGCTTTTCCATTAAATTCTGTTTTATTTATGATATTCCAGATACAGGATTGTTTATAATGAAACCTGTGCAAGTGTAGTTGGCGGATGTGGTCATTTTATATGCTAGCACTGATGGTTTAGCATGTATTGATTGCTAACGTAGTGTCTTGTGAGTATTAACCTGCACAATGAATGAGAAAGGTTATCAATTACAAAACAAGATGGTTTAAAGTACTGTTTTATGACCTAATTGTAAATGAAGGGAGAAGTACCTGAAAATTTATTGGGTAGAAGTGTGTTGTGATCTTTCATCACAATATTTATAGTATGTTATATTTCCTAGCCATGTTCGCAAAGAAAGACCTTTGTAAAGTTATAACAGTTAACCAATAGTTTATTTTGCAATGTATAATTAGAAAGTGTTTGGTGCCGTTCTGGTCAACACACTGAGCCATGAGAGCATTATACAACAAAAGTGCACTACTGCAGAATCCTTTAAAAATTCAACCATATTACAGGCATTAAGTGTTTAAAACTGAGGCCCGGTACACCCTGCTGCAGAAGAAGGCTTCAGTACTAGTTGACTCGAGTCCTGAGCAATATTCCATTCTTAAAATTTTTTGACTTTTCAAATTCCAGCTTTTTTTCTGCACTTTATTGGCTTATGAGTCCAACTGATTTTAACTGTCTAATTCATAAAAAAAAATGCATTAAATTATACCAGACTCAGCATCACAGGTAAACTGTGAAGGACCTGACTGAAAGTCAGGATTACTACAGTTTGATATGTTTCATGGTTTTTGGCCCACACTAATGGTACAGTGTCTGTTTCTTCGCATTTAAGCAAAAGGTTTCCATCACTTCTGTATGAAATCAATACAAGAAAATCATATGCTTCTTATGTCTAACAACTTGGAGGTTCTTAGCATTCATTATAAATAAATGTGGTAAATAGTTGTATATGTTTTGATTTTAATAATTTTCATTGGCTTGCTGCAGCCCTGATCTGCAAGATTCTGATAACTTTGTTTGAGGCCGGTGTCCATCAAATGTAATTGATTTGTGCACTGGCAGAAGTCACCAGCTTATTTTCAGAGCACTTCTCGGGAGTCGTCTCGGTAAGCTAATTGGCTAGTTAGCTGCTAACATTAATGTCACCAACAGTGAGCTACTTATATTGATGGCTGTAAATGTTAACATTAATGATGATGATTTCATTAGCCTTAGCACACATTGTGACAGGTTTAATCAATCAGACTGATGGTCCCTAGGCTGTCACAATTTGCGCATATATATATATATATATTACTGTGTTTACTGTTATACTGTTTGGCAAGCCAGTAGTGCCATCGAATTTCTCTAGAAGATCTTACTAGTGACTTATGAGATCACATTTTGGGGTGATACAGTGCTTTAGGGAATCTGGTTCAGCTCAGTTCAGGGTAACCAGATGTCCAATCCAGCGTAGTTTCTCATGATGGATGGTTTTGAATAATGCAATGAATGAATAAAAGAATGAGCAAATATATTAAGGCTGTTTGATATGGGGGGGGGAAAGTGTGCCATAAACTTTTAGGGAGTGTGGCACGGTGAAGTAGTGGTTAGCACTTCCACCTCACAGCGAGAAGGTCTTGTAAGGTGATTCAATAATGCTGTGATGCCATAACATTTTTGTTTATGTTTGGAATTCGAAATACATTGTAAATTTTATTGCTACTGCAGTTTGTGTTTATTCTGCAAGATCATATTACAGCCCAAAGCTGATAGTTTAATAGTTTTATATTTTTACTGTGCTGTAATTAGTTTAGATTTGTGACATGACAGGTGATTATGATTTTAGCAGCACTTTTATTTTGTATTTGTTTACTGAGTTCTCTTTTCCTGCCCAATAAATAGTTACCTGCTGTCTGAAGGCCGAGTCCCTTTTATAACTACAGTCTGGTATTTACTTTGTACAGATATCAAACCATAGACCCAGTATTATAAAGGAACCACTAAAAGAAAAGGTTTTCCTCTGTTATGAACCCGGAATATGTGCAGATCTTTGGAGTAAGATTAGTCTGTGGTACTTTGCAGTGGTCGGTCAAAAAGGTATTCAAAGACAGAGCCTTCTTGCTCTTGTCGAGGAGATACCCATGTATCACTCGTGCCTTTTTTAATAATGCAAAATGAAATATTTAGACTGTATCCTTTAGTATTTTCTAGAATGTCTTTGACAGGAATTAGTAGTTACTTATCATCAGACGTTCTGTGGAGTTCTGGGGGAATTTGTCCCCCAGTGCCTGCTTATCTCGGCTGTGAACTTAATAGTCATTGTCCTGTGATGTTTATTTATTATTATTATTATTTTTTTAAGCTTCTGCTATTACTGAAGTGTATAAGAGCAGGTGCTATAGAAATGGGCTTTGTCTGCCCATACACATGGTAGTTTAAAATATTTAGAAGAACATAAGATCACCAAATTTGGTTTTTAGGTCACCCTCAGGGAGCAATAGGCCTTCCTTGACCTTTTTTCAAACACACGAGTGGACTCAATTCTTGTTAATGTTAACTTTGAAGGGAAATGAGGCAATCTCCAAACATAGTGAATGGGTCCCTCTTCTCAATTGGGATTATATATGAGTGCCCTTGACCTTGTTTAAATGTCACAGCAGTCAGGTTAGTAAGCTATTTTTTAATTACTCTCTTTCTCTCTCTTTGTGTCTCTCTCTCTCTCTTTCTCTCTCTCTTTCTCTCTCCCTCTCTCCCTCTCCCCCTCTTCTCCCCCAAAATCTATATACAATCAGAGAAACTAAAAG
>JBCNYG010000024.1:13441313-13457817 GCA_039654305.1 Porochilus rendahli
GATCTAAGCAACAAAACACCAAAAAACATCAACGTGAAACTGCTGTCGGCTCTGCTGCAGGATCCACTTTACAGACTGCGGAAATTCACGTAAGAAAAAACTATAAACATCGAGCTCGACTTTTTCTTTCCCTCGGCTACTCTACTGGAACCACGCCGTTTGGTCCAGCGAACTCTCCGTCCATGGTTCTTTATTTCACTCAAAGTACTTTCTTACATTCATTTCTTTACTCAGAGTTTGTAGATATTTATTAATTGTAAATTCTAATGACCCTAATTAAATACAACTCTTGAAATTATGGGATGTTATATTTTGTATTATTGTAATCTTTGTCTTTTCGAAGTGAACTACTTTGAACAAAATCTTTATAAGGAAACAGGTCATACTGCACTCTGTGTGAGGTTGTCGGGAGGAAATTATATTAAGAAGTGCTTTGTGCTTTTAGTCACCAGCATTCTTAATCCTCCACATGCCTCCACCATGTGTAATTGCATTGCATTCTGGCTCCAACGGGCAGCCGCGGTTTTCACACAAACGCCCGAGATGATGCTTTGATGCCATCTGATGGGACACAGATGGGGCACAGTTCTCTGGAGATCACAATACGTGTAAATGATAGATTTATTGAATGTGAGCACCGTTTTACTCAACGTTTGGTTAGAGATCCATGAAGTGGTGTGGGCAGGACGCGCAGACAGGAGTATTAGTTTATTGTACTCAGTGTATCATCAGTGTTTCTACAAATCCAGTACACTGTGGGCGGGACAGTGAGACCACTAAATGACATACGTGGCATTCACTGGTATGTTCTGTAGACCATAATTAATAACGTGTAGTATTTACATTTAGAACCGTTATTTGTCACTTCATATCTGTCTGCTGTTCCTGTTGTAATGCCAGACTTCTTGTCTTATCTCTCAACGTATAAGAAAGTTAAAGAAAATATCTGGATCCACAAGTTCCAGATCCCCTTCAAAAATGGCGTCTTGCTTGGGCCATATTTCATGAACCCGTCTGTCCATTTTCCTCTGATTGTATAAAGTTGGGTCAGGGGGGCAACAGGTCTTGGTGGGAAACCCAAGCATCTCTGCCCCTAGCGACACTCTCCGGCTTATACTGGGGCTCCCTGATACACCCGGTACCCGAGAACAGGCTGACCCAAATGCACGACAGACACGTACGAATAGGGGCAAAGAACGTGATCCTTTATTAAGGATCACGTGGTAGATGATGGGGAGCAGGTGGGGATAATCAGGGCGGAGCCGGTAATTACTACCTGTGCAGGAGGGACTCAGGATACCTGAACAGAAAAGACAGAACAAGAACATGAGACAGGGCATGGTTCATCACTTCCGGTGGGTTCTAATGGGTTTTCACAGGGGAATTCCTCATCTGCTGAGTTGGGATTTAAATTTTTTAAAAGTTATTTTTGAGTATTTACTGAGTAATAGTGTGTATATAAGTGTTATGAATACCACACAGAGACAGAAGAATAAACTTGTACAAGTAACGGAAAATAAACCTGCCATGGGGGGCAAACACAAGCTGATAAAATCAACACAAGACACGGAAATAAAACCTGCTAAGAGGTGCGAATACAAACCGAATAAACACAACTTACCAGAACAATGGAGGGAGACAGGAACAGAGAGACGAATTACGGGAGCAGGATGAGGACGAAGTGAGGAAGTTAAGGAGTCCAATGCGCTGGTTAAAGTGGAGGTGTAAACACATTGACAGCTAACGAGGCTAGACACAGAGTAATGTCTAGTGGGGGTTTATATAGGGGAGGTGATTGGATCCGGAAATAAGGTGCAGGTGATTAGAATTCAAGGGAGTGTGCTCGCAGCATGTGAGAGACGGGTCACGAGGTGTAACAGTACCCCCCTCTCCAGGGGCTGTTCCGGGGTTCCGGGGATGTAGACGCTGTGAGGCGTCCCCTGGGACAAGGTGCTGGTCGACTGGGGAGCTGACAATGGAACTGCCCCAGGAGGCTGGGGTCCAGGATGTCTGTGCTGGGTACTCAAGATCGTTCCTCAGGTCCGTATCCTTCCCAGTCGACCAGATATTTTATCTTCCCACGGTGTCTGGGGGAATTCAGGAGACCCCAGATGGCATGAATGGAGTTTTCCTCTGTTGCCAGTGGTGGAGGGGGTTCTGCAGTCTCACCCAACTCTGTGGGGGATGAGGTCAGTGAGTGAGTGACACGGCTTTAGCAGTGAGACATGGAACACAGGGTGGATTCTGTAGGTGGGAGGGAGTTTCAATTTGTATGTGACTGGGTTGATTTGTGCACATATTTCAAAAGGACCTATGAAACGAGGACTAAGCTTTTTGTTTGAGTTCAGGAGTCTGATGTTCTTTGTGGAGAGCCACACCTTGTCCCTAATCTGGTACTGGGGCAGATCAGAGCGTCTTGTGTCTGCAGTGGAGGTCCCATTTTGGACAGCGATGGGCCTCGCTCCAGTTCCACGGGAAGAGTGGAGGTTGATGACCGAATATGCACTGGAAAGGGGTCAGCCCTGTGGACGGTTGACATATGGAATTCTGTGCATACTTGGCCCATGGAAGAAATTGGTTCCAAGAGGTGTGGTGCCGGCTGCAGAAGGTTTGTAAGAACCACCCAATGTCCCGAATCTTTCTTTCCGTTTGCCTGTTTGTTTGGGGGTGATACCCGGAATATAAACTGACTGTTACCCCCAGTAACTTAAAAAAGACCCTCCAGTATCTGGAGGTGAACTGCGGACCCCTGTCCGTTACCACGTCTTCTGCTAACCCAAAATTACAAAAAACACGAACAGTGCCCTGGCCATCTCTGCTGCCGTTGGAAGGGTCTTGAGAGAAATTAACTTGAAGCTGCTGGTGAGGTAGACGGATGAATGTAGCGCTGTTGTAGCGCTTTGTATTCCTTCATGGCTCGTCGTTCCGGTAGTGACAGAGGGTATACTTGTCCCTTAGTTATCGATGTGCCGGGTACCAGCTGCCGGGCTCTCAATGGTGGTTATACCTAGGTTGACCCGTCGAGGTAGCTGTGGGAAGCATTGTGAGAAGCATCCTTCCAGGAGATTGTTGGGGAGTGGAGCATAAGCCACGGCAGACTGAGGATTATATCAGCGTGAGAAATTAGTAAGTGTGTTGATGTTCTCCTGGTGTGACGGGTTTCCCGATTATTGAGCAGATGGTGAATGGTGCTCGGCAGCGGTAGAACGGGAGTTGTAGTTTCTGACACAGGTCCTCTGATATGAAATCGGACGAGCGTGATGACTGTGAGAGAGCACATTGGAGAGATGAGCACTTCAATATAGTCCTGACTTACCATCTGACGAGGAGGTCATATGGGGCAACTTGCTATGACGTCCTGCTTGACCACAATAGATACACAATCCCTCCAGAATCTGTCTACGTCGTTCAGCGGGAAAAGCTGGAGTGGGTTGAACTGCATGGGTTCAGATGATGGTAAGGTAGCAGTGGAACTCACAGGGAGCTGGAGCTCGTTGAGGCATCCTTTTCGTTGGTGAGCGACCCGGATGGTTGTCGTAGGCAGATAGTTGTAGTCGGAGTGTGGGCTCTGAGCCTTGCCAAAAATGGGTGAGGAGAGAAGCCTTGTTCCAACCACTTGTACTGGTGAGAGTCCTCCAGGGCATATTCTTGGAAATCCCTTGACGCAGCCAGTGTAGTTTCTCCTGATCAGTGGAGTCTCCGTCCGGGTGGCAGAAAACCAAATGCGCGGTGAATGCGGCGTATGTGTTAACCGTGGTCCCGTTCATCCTCCTGAATTGAAGTTCATTGAAGCAAGAATCCTTTGCCATTGTCAGTATCTCACGAGTATCGAGCAGGGTAAATGATGGGGCCATCAGCTGGAGTCTACACCATAGGCCTCGCAGCGGAGGTTTCAGTAGGGAGTATGGCGCAGCATACTTTCTCTACAAGGGATTGGAATGCATCCGTTGTAAACGTGAATGTGGCCTCCATTCGGCCTCGGTCTAGCCTTCTGCTATGAATACCAAACGGAGACAGAAGAATAAACTTTAAAAAAAAGTTTATTGTGACCCAGGAGTTGGGCTCGGAGAGCCACACACACACGTAAAAAAAGGACCAGAAAATAAACCTGCCACGAGGGGCGAACACAAGCCGATAAACTCAACACAAGACACAAAAATGAAACCTGCCACGAGGGGTGAACACAAACCGAATAAACACAACTAGCTGCTGCTGATGATCCATATGGACCTAAATATCAGAATTTATGTCAGAACCTGTAAAGATGATTTTCACTTCTGGTGATATAAACTCTTTTACTGAAATGATTTGGGAATACAATTCCCAGTACAGTTCTAAGATAACCAACTTGACTTCATGTTAAACTATAGAGAAGTTTCTGCTACATGGATTTTATTTTGTTTCACCCAAATGAGGATGGGTTTCCCTTCTGATTCTGGGTTCTGTCAAGGTTTCTTCCTCATGTTGTCTGAGGGAGTTTTTCCTTCCACTATCTCTTTGGGCTTCTTCATTATAGATGTGTAGGGTTTATAGAGACATGTTTAAATTCCTTATTAAATTTGTTATCACTATGTAAAGTTTGAGACGTTAATTTTAAAAAGTGCTATACAAATAAACGAATCGAAATGTAACTTATCCGGGTGTCTTCATCCAGAGTCGGAAGAGATGAGGCTCAAGCCTTCATGCAACATTAATAAGAGATAAAGCATTTCAGAGAATGAGATGGAAGTTATGATTTTTTAAAGCAGAATGGGTTAATGTACAATGGGTTCTGCTGGTGGAATTCTGACATGTGGATGTAAGGGATGAGATTAAAATGTGACTGAAGAGATGATCATGTTATTTCACCCTCTCTACCATCCTTTCATCTGAACTAGAGGAAATGTTTATTTTTGAGGATGTCAGCTCCAGATGATTAAAACATAATTTTGTGGAAAATTGTAAGGAAAGTAATATTTCACAGTTTACTGGAGGTTATAATATATATGATCCGGGTGTGATAGACTGAAACAAACAGGTTATTTACATACACACATACATACATAAATAAACCAATCAAACAATCAATCTCAAACCTCTGGTTTATAACATCTGGTAGTGGGAGAAAATGACCCAGAAAATGATAATCAATGAATGCAGATATTATATAAGATATCAATGATGTATTTATTATTTGTATACATTAATATAATTTTTTTAGTATAATAGGTGAGATACTGTGTGGATTTTATTTATATAGATTTTTAATCTTTTACCTGAGGTCCATTACAGAAACTAGCAGTGCTGTATCCAAGGAACAGAAAATCTAACAACCTTTTTTTTGTCCCCATCAGATGCTAATGTCTTGGCTGTTCTGACAGGAATAATTTCTGGTTCAATCAATAATTATACAGTCAAGCCCTTAACGTCTGGTTGAGAGCATTATATACGTCAGAGTGAAAGTACGTACTCAGGTGTGTGAGTAACAAGTCATTCAAGTAACAGAAGTTACTTTCCTGGTTATTAAAATTTCTTTAACCTTGGTATAGCTCTTCACACACACGCACACACACACACACACACACACACACACACACACACACACACACACATTTCACAGCATAGGAAAGATAATTAACAGCCGGGATTTGAAGGGACACCTGGAGCACTTTTGGAAATTATTAATCCAGAAGTGTACAACTTGATCTCCATGTCTCTCTCTCGCCATCTTTCTCTCAGTCTCTCTCTTTGTCTCTGTCCCAGTCTCTCTCCCCATCTCTTTTCACATCTCTCTACATCTCCTTCCTTATCTCTCTCCATCTTCTGTCCATCTGTCTCTCTGTCTCTTTCTTCATCTCTCTCTCTCCCAAGCTCTCTCTGTCTCTCTCTATCTGACTGTTTCTCTTCCTGTTTCTTACTCTCTCTCTCTTTGTCTCTCTCTTTCTCTCTCTGTCTATTCCCATCTCTCCATCTTTCTCTACATCTCTTACCATCTCTTCCATCTCTCTCTTCGTCTTTCTCAACCATCTGTCTCTCTCTGTTTCTCCCTATCTTTCTTTTCATCTATCTCT
Organism: Porochilus rendahli; assembly: GCA_039654305.1. Taxonomy (NCBI): domain Eukaryota; kingdom Metazoa; phylum Chordata; class Actinopteri; order Siluriformes; family Plotosidae; genus Porochilus; species Porochilus rendahli. Next base: position 13,447,364 of record JBCNYG010000024.1, read on the forward strand.
TCATCTCTCTCTTTCCATCTGTCTCCTATCTCTCTCCATATTTCTCTCCATTTCTCCCCCCATCTCTTTCTCTTCATCTGTCTCTCCCTTTCTCTGTCTTTCTATCTCTCTCTGTGTCTCTCTCCACCTGTCTCTCCGCCAGCCTCCCTGTGACCCTAATTAGGAATAAGTGGTTCAGAAAATGAATGAATGAATGAATGTTGTACTAATCAAACCCCCTGGGTGCTGCACCTTTCCGGATCTGTTCACAGGCCTGTGAGGAGTCGAGTGCATATTCACTCTTTTTTCTTTGTGTTAAAATCCATTAGAGTATCTGGAGCTTTTAAGACTCTTTTCCCACCAAGAATTATGCAAAATTCCTTATTCATAAATACAACATCAGAACACTGAAAGGTTTCAGTGGAAGATTGTTTTTTTTCAGAGTATGTTAAGTCTAAACACTATAACAACAATTCCACACTATTTTGCATGACTTCATGTCATACACTCAAATATTTGCATCGTGTAAAGATTTGTAAAAAAGGATTAAAGAAAAGAAGAAAACACATCCACCTTTCCATCTCAAAAAATCTTAACGTAAATTCATTACTTGGAGAATAACAAATCCTTCATCAATAAATAATTTTGACAAATTAATTAGTTAATTTTTAAACCTGTCCTGTCCAGCATAATAGCAAGCAGAATGGCAGTCTGGTAGAGGGCCCAGGGCCCCATGAGCCCGGAGGCAATCCCCCCTCCTCAAGGCAGAGGGCCCGCACCACGCCCAGGAGAACCAGGCACCCCCGACAACCACCCGCTGCGGGCCAGCACCCACCCTGATGCTCCGGCCGCTCAGCCCGGAAACCCGGTCAACTCCGACCCACAGCAGCCCCCCCATCCACCCAGGGGAACAGGGATGTGAGAGGTCCCCATTACCCTCACCGTCCCCATTCTTCACTGTGTGCTGATTGCAATCAAAATTGAGGGGCAGTGACTGCATTATGCTGGGAGCGAGGCCAGCATAGTAGCCCCGCTTGCTATGCACTACCTGGCACACCCCCAAAAGTTGTTTGTGTGTTGAGTTTCTTGTGTTTTTGGTGTCTAAAGTGTAATTAAAACTGAGAGGTGAGTCGCCTCATGGTGCAGCCAAGAAGGCCACTTAGATGGCCCCCTCTGCTCCACCCCACGTGACGTAGACACCTCCCAAGTCCCTATATGTATGTGTGAGAGTAAGGGAGCAGGGAAAAGAGGGAATCTGGGATGTCAGTCTGGAGGGAAGCAACCTACCATTCCAGATAGCAAGCTGCAAGCAGCACTAGACACACACTCTCCTCGTGAGGCCCCCCAGGGCAATACAAGCCAGAAGCAGCTGCCCCCCACGACCGGGCCACCCAGTGACTGCAGCCAACGAGCCACCACCGACCCCAGAAGGCACCCGCACACCACACGCCCAGGGGGGGAAGAAGAGGAGAGTGAGGAGGACAGCAAGAGAGCCCAGACCCACCACACGCCACCCCCAGAACACACCCTCCCCACAAGTGTCCTTCACACACAAACACATCCCAGCACACGCACACACAGACCCACATGCACAGCATAAACTTACACCCCACAATCCCCCCAATCCTCCCGTACCCATAACCCCCACCCAGCCTGCCCCAGAATAGCCCGGCCACCCGGCCTCGGGCTGATACCCATCGACCCAGGCACCACCAAGAACCCACAACCCCTTGTACCTCCTGTCCATTATCCAACTGCCAAAAGGATGAGGTCACAGTCCTCTAGCTACACTAAGTGATGGAGTCAATCACAGCATCTAAGGATGCTGTGAAAGCACTGCATCTAAGGAAATGAATTCCAGATTATGTAGGGTAGAATAATCTATTATGGTTATTAATCTGCGCATATTAGTAGAGGAATGTCTGCCTTTAATGAAGCATGTTTGGTCAGGATGGATTATTAGAGGGGTTATTTTTTATATTCTTTTGGCTAGAGCGTTGCTGATTATTTTTAGATCTACGTTTATTAATGAAATTGGATGGCAACTGGATGGAAGTGTCGGGTCTTTTCCTGGTTTTAATAATAGTGTAATATTAGCCAGGTTCATATCTGGAGGTATTTTTTGTTTTTCCTCTATTTCTAATGTCATATTGTAGAACGTAGGTGCCAGTGTTGGCCAGAATTCTTTGTAGAATTCTGCTGGATAACCATCTGGACCTGGGGCTTTATTGTTCGGCGTATGTTAGAGAGCTTCATAGAATTCACCAACTAAGAGCGGTGAATCTAAGGTCATTTTATTTTCATGTTTTAATTTTGGGAGACTGATGTCACTAAGAAACTGATAAATATTTTTATCTGTTGTCTTTAGATGTGATTTATATAACGTTTTATAGAATTCTCTAAATGTATTATTTATCTTTTCAGGGTCGTGGCTGATATTTCCTTCCGGATCTTTGACAGAGGAGATTGTTGTTTTCTCCTTGTTTGTTTTTAACTGATTAGCCAGGAACCTTCCAGATTTGTTACCGTGTTCAAAGTTCTCCAAGCGAAGTCTTTGCGATAAGAATTGTGTCTTTTTATCTATTATTTCATTAAGTTCAAGTTTAGCTTTTCTTATATCGTTCAGTGTGTGATCTTCTGGGGAGACATGGTAAGTGTCCTCTAGGAATTTAATTCTGAGTTCTAACTCCGAAATTCTCAAAGTTTCCTGTTTCTCATGGGAAGAGAAGGATAAGATTTTCCCTCTCATTACTGCTTTTCATGCTTTTTAAAGAATACACGAACAAGATCTTCCTGATCTTTCAAAACTGAGTATGAATTTAATGCATGTTCCATCAGGGAAGAAAAAAGTACATGCGGTACATTCAGTGCTTTTTTGTGATTCCACCTCAGTCAGTCAGGATTTTTTGTTTCAGAAGGGTTTTTAAAAATCATTTTTATCCTTAAGGCAGGACTGCACTGTGACCCTTCAGAAATAGAGTAACATCTTTTCCATGTCCATGGGTTGACATGATTATTTAAAAAAAAAGAGAAGGTACTCACTGCATCAGTAAAAAAAATTGTTGACAGTTAAAACGTATTAACCATCGCAGTAATTATTAAATTACAAGTCTTAAGTATTTTTTTTGCCAATATTATACAATATCCCAGCACTACTGAATTCTAGATTCTGATTGGTCTGGAGGCATTAATTAAGTTTGTGTTAACTGCAAGTCACAGATTGATTTTACTATGCTGATTTTGTAAAGGAATGTTTAGTTAGGAAGTGACATAGAAATGAACTCTGCAATTTCTTGATAACATGACAAGCTGTATTTTTTTTGCTTATTTATTTTGTATTATTGACTCTGAGAGTAAGAGACCAAAGCAAAAAAAGAAACAGAAAGAAAGAGATGCAAATATAAATGGCCAAACAGTTATAAAATAAATAAATAATTGTTTTGTATTGGAAAATTGCTCTGTTTTAAGATGAAGAGCAATATTAAATACAATAAACACGTGTTTGTAATTTAGAATATATGGCTGTCCCACATTTTGCAGTGTTAAAAATTAATTGTTAGGGTATGATATCCTAACTTTTATTTATTTATTCACTCATTTATTTGCTGAGCTTTTTAATCCTGTTGGGGTCATTGGGAAACTGGACCCTATCTCAGTCAGGGCTACACCTAAAACAGTTTCTGAAAGCAAACAATCACAGGGCCAATGCACACACACAAACACACACACACACACACACACACGGACACACACACGGACACACACACAACCACTTACACCAACACTCATATTGAGGCAATATGAAAGCACTAACTCAGGACCTTCTTGCCGTGAGACATACTAACGACTACACCACCTATCTTTTCTTACTTATGTAAAATAAAAGTGTTAGAATGGTTGAAACTATTGGTAATTGTAAGCAGTACATGTGTAATTTAGGAGAAAACATCATTACTAGTTGTACATTATTTCCTCTTCCAACATAAAAAAGGTCACTGCTGAATAACCTTTGTAACAAAAATTCTAATAGGAATTTGAGCAGAATGCTTTGACTGGCCATTTTATTAATTTAATACCAGTTAGCCTCATGAAGTTAACACAAAGTGTTAGAACATTCAGAAAATCTGAATCTGCCTAAAGGTTTGATGTGTTGTGCATTCTGAAATGCTTTTCTGCTTAAAACCAGATTGCGTTATTTGGTTAAGGTCCTGGGTTCGAGTACCAGGCTCTTTACTGCGTTGAGTTTGCATGTTCTCCCCAAGCTTTCTGGTTTCCTACAAATTGCCCCTAGGTGTGAGTTTTGTTGCCCTGCTATGTACAGGTGTGCAGTTCAGGGTGTGCCCCACTTTCACCCAGTGTTGGCTGAGATAGGACACCAGCCTCCATGTGATCTTAAAAGGATTAAATGGTGTGGCATCAGGATAGTTGGATGGATGATCATGTTGTGGATATTGCACATTACCCAACTCATTATAATCCTCTACTTTATTTTATTTGTGAAATTCCTAGCGGACTTAAGTGCTTTACTGCAATACTGAATAATATGGATCTACAATAGAAAAAACGAGACACAAACCATGAACACACAACAAAAACACTTGAATCTCAGCACATTTCAGTATGATGTTTATTGAGCATATGCTGAAATGCATTACAATGATTAAAGACATGGGATTGCAAACCGTAGCACCTCATTAATGTGTAAGAAGTATATTTCAAGTCCTGTCTATGCATACGAGAACGTATGTGCACATCATTGGGATTTTACTGTCATTTGCACTCATTACGTAAACATAATAGACAACAGTAAAAAGCATGTTTAAGGCTAGGGAATTTCTTAATTGCTTCATGTACTGTATGAATATGGTTATGAGTTTGCTTGTGTCATTCTTTGTTCAAAACTGTATTCTGTGAATTTTGTGTTTGGCTCAGTCAGTGTTTCCTCACGCTTTTTTTTTAATTAGTAAGGCTACTTTGTTAAATGTATCGCGCTCATATAGTCCTCAAGACCATCAGCACTTGGCATCACGTTTATTTCTGCCACTCGCTCAGCATACATTCTCAAGCTGTACAAATTAGATTTGTTTTCATACATACGGATTGTTTTTCTACCCCGAAGAGTAGGGGAGCATGCTCCCCCCTGAGCTGACATGCAGATGCACCCACCCCAAGTGCCCTGCCCATCCCCCTACCCACCCCCAGATATTGCAGACAGAAAGGAAGACGTTCAAGGCCCTGATACCTACACAGCATCTGCAGCAAAACCAATTTAAAGCTGTCACTCAACATGCATTTTAAAAATTTTAGCTTGCCGCATCGTATGGCTTCTCTCTATGCAATTTTTTTGTTTCTGTTAAATTGTGTTACATTTTTCGAGTGATTAATGTAAATAGATACATTGTTTTCTAGCTTCATGGTTTCTTTGTAAAGTTAGCTTGGGTTTGAGCGCTAGCGTCTTCTTCAACTCCTCTTCACAGTTTAAGTGCACCTCTATTCGCTTTCTGTCACCTGCTTCGTGGACTGGGTGGAAACTTTCTCCAGTTTCTTGGTGGCCACCGTCTTCTCCTCCACTGTCTCATCGACTGCTTTCACTGTTTCAGTGACTGTGACAGACTTGGTGACGTGCTTGGCTCCATCCTCACCAGTAGTGATGGTTTCCACTGTTTTGGTGATTACCACCTTCTGACTAGGGTCATCCTTGGTAGGGCTTTCATCCACTCCATTTGAGATCACATCTTTCTTCTCTGGCTCTTTCTTCTCTGCATCCTTTTTGTCTTTATCTACCTTGGCTGTGTCTTCTTTCTTTTCTGTCTTCTTCTCTTCAGGCTTTTCATCCTTGGTTGCTTTTTCATCTGTTTCAGGTTTTGTTTCTTCTTTCTTTTGTGGCTCATCTGTGGTTGTTTCCTTCTTGGGACTCTCATTTTTTGGAGATTCAGGTTTTGGAGTTTCTTTGTTGGCTTCTTCTGCTTTTGGGACCTTTGGGCTCTCACTCTTTGGTGAAGAAGCTTTTGGGCTCTCACTTTTTGGAGATGAAGCTTTTGGGCTCTCACTCTTTGGAGATGAAGCTTTTGGGCTCTCACTCTTTGGAGATGAAACTTTTGGGCTCTCACTCTTTGGAGATGAAGCTTTTGGGCTCTCACTCTTTGGAGATGAAGCTTTTGGGCTCTCACTCTTTGGAGATGAAGGCTTTGGGGATGGAGCCTTTGGGGTATCAGTCTTTGGAGACTCCTTTGGTGATTCTACTTTAGACTCAGCCTTGTCAGTCTTGGTCTCCTTTATGTCTTCTTTCTCAGCCTCCTCCTTTGTATCTGATTCTTTTTCCTCACTTTCTGCTTCTTGTTCAGGGGCATCTTCCTCTCCGCCCTGTTCTTCTGCAGCACCTCCTTCTTCTTCTGCCTGTTCCTTCTCAGGTGAAGCCTTTGACTCAGGTGCCTTGGTGCTCAATACGGTTTCCTCCACTTCTTCTTCCTCCTGTCCTTCTCCCTCATCACCTTCCTCTTCATCCTCTTCCTTTTCTTCTTCCTTTTCTTCCTCCTTTTCTTCTTTACCTTCTTCATCACCCTTTCCTTCATCATCTTCACCTTCTTCCTCATCACCTTCTTTAGTCTCAGTTTCCTCAGCCTCATCAGCAGGAATACTGGCACTCACTTTGGCCTGGGTGGAAGCGACGACCTCCTCCTCTTCTTCCTCTTTCTCCTCAGCTTCTTTATCACCTTCTTCTTCCTCTCCCTCATCTTCTTTCTTTTCAGATAGTTCTGCTGCCATCTCTGCCAAGGCCTCTTCCATGTCCAATTTCTCGTCTTCCACACGAGTCTCTTCAATGATCTCTTCCACAAACTTATGCTGGACCCTTAGTTTGGGGGGTTCTGCTTTGGCTTTGGAGACTTTGGTGACAGTCTGGCGGTAGGGGTATGTGCTGAAGTGGGTCTCCTCTCCTTCAAGAAGTTTCCTACATAAATACATCAAATGGGCCAAAATATATTCAGCTTAAATGTAGGGGACAATGAATTTAAAACTAGAAAGACATCAAATTTGTTATAGAGTATTACTGTTATTGTTAATATTAAATGTTAGTCTTTGTATTTCACTGCTCCACAATGAACTCTTCAAAAAGGCCTTTCCAAGTTTCTTATTCATGAATACCTCTAAACAAAAAGCGTTGAGAGGACACACTGAAAAATGACGGCATCATTTTAAAATAAAAATTCATCTAATGATTTGTTTTCTCTTCATTCCTATCTTTTTCCTTCTGTGGGTGTACAAACATGTCTTACATGTCTGCCGTGTGTTAAAATATTGTTTAACGCAAAATATTATCCATTCACCTTATTCGATGAAATTTTCATTTGTAGATTTATAGTTACTTTATTCATGATTTGTTTGACATAATCATACACTAGTCCATATTAAACATGTTTAATAAAACAATACACATGATTGTTCTTGTCTATTGTTTTATTAATGAACTTAAATGTACTTATAAGTACTAAATAAAACAAAAACTAGCAAAAAATTGTTTTAATAATTTAAAATAAAAGTTAAGTAAAATAGTTGGGTAAGCCTGTAGTTTTTCCTGTATATTTTCTATTTTATTTTATGATTATATTTTTTAAAAAGATTTTGTAATTAAAATTAAAACATTGAAAGCTTTAGTAGTAGTAATAATAATAATAATAATAATGATAATGATAATAATAATAAATGTATAATAATAAAATGCCTTGTTCAAGCAGGAATTTTATAACTAGACTGTTACCTGTATGCTGCAATTTCTATATCTAGGGCCATTTTGACATTCAGCAGGTCTTGGTATTCACGCAGATGTCTCGCCATCTCCCATTTAGTGCTCTTCAGTTCATTATCCAGTTGGTGGATGGTTTCCTAACAGGTGCAAACACATGCAGCATTGCTTGAGGTTAGTGCATAAATAGATCGGACAATAAATGAGCACATTATTTGTCATGAACCCACAAGTCAAATCCCATGCGGATTCTTTTCACGTCAACCTAATGTCTGCATGGATTAACTGCACTCATTACAGTACCATTGTGCTTCACACACAATGTTCTATACATAAAAGAATAATCATACTTTTATTTTCTATGTTTTTCTCTCATTCGTGTGAAAGGGCAGTTTTAAAAAAACACCCGACTGATAATTTGTGGTCAGTGGGGGGATTTGTGGCTAGAGAAAAAACCTGCATTCTAATTAAGCCAAAGAAACAGCAGGGACTGCGGAGGAGGTCTCTCTCTCTCTCTCTCTCTCTCTCTCTCTCTCTCTCTCTCTCACACACACACACACACACATGACACAGCATCTTTGCTGCAGTGGACTTACCTATGCAACTGCATGCGCATTTTTCTTTGCGCTTTTACTTTGGCCTAGTGATTATACTTAATATTTGATATACTAAATCATAATGAATAATCAGGAATACTTACTTCCATTTACGTTAAGCCCCGTCAAAACCAAAAATATGTTCAAACTGAAATGTTTTTCAATTCTTTTTTATGCATTCCCAAATAAACCTAACGACAGAAATAAAACCCTTGTTTTTTGTGCAATCTAAAAAATTAATTATAATATGTAATGCATGTAATAATAATAATAACAATAATATTAATAATAATATTAAATCAAAAAGACTTTTGATAGTCTTTTTTCCATAACTCATTATAATTGCATTAGTCTTGTAAATATAAAACCATGCCAAATATTAGTTTTATAAGGAAGACTTTACTTATGCTCAGAAATCTCAAGCTTTCTCTATTAGCCTATCGTATAATTATTTTTTTCTTCTTCATAAACTTTAACAATAAAGGTTCCCAACTATAATTATTTTTTATAATATTTGATTTAACTTATCCATGTTTGGCGCAAGAATTCTAGTGGTGCTTACCTGCAGGCTAGATAGGTCGGAGTTATGTCGATCTTCAATGTCGTTTAGTTGCTTCTCCAGTGACTCTTTAGTCCCGCGGGCCGCCTCGAGCTCCACCGTTTTGGCCTGCAGCTGACGCCGGTAGTCTGCGATCTCATCCCTGGCGGACTTGATGGCGTCCTTGTTCTGCTCCGCGGCTTCCGTCAGCTTGGTGTAGCGGCACATGAACCAGTCTTCGACCTGCTGCAGGTTGCGGTTGGAGTGACCCTCCAGCTGGGCGCGAATCTCTCGCAGAGCGTCAGTGAGGTCCGCCTTCTGCCACTCCCTCTTCTCGGCGGTAACAATGTGAGATGCCTGGAGCTGAGCAAGAAGCTCTCCGACCTCTTCCTCGTGGTCGTTGCGGACAAACGCGATCTCTTCCTGGAGGGCCTGGATCTTCTTCTCGAGTTCTGCTTTGGCCAGACTGGCGTCTCCGGCATCCTTCTTCAGAGCGCGCGTCACGGCTTCGGTGTCGGCGCGCACACGGCCTTCGTCTTCCAGACGCTCGCGCAGTCGCTGGATGTCGTCCTGCAGACGCTCGGCATCAAGGTGCAGACGGGCTTTTTCGCTGTGCAGCTGCTCGATGGCACCGCGGAGGTCCTGCAGTTCCCGTTCGTGCTCGTCGCTGAGCTGAGTACGGGAAACCTGTTTCCTCCGCAGAGCGTTGATCTCTGCCTCAATCTGCTTGTTCTGCTCTTCCAGAAAGTGCACCTTGTCGATGTACACCGCGAAGCGGTCGTTCAGTCCCTGTAGCTGCTCTTTCTCATTAAGCGCCAGAGACGGAGTGTTGAGGTCCATGTTGAGGTCCATGCTCTCTGCGTTCATCGTCCTCTTGTAGGCAACAGATGAGATCGGACTGGCCCGGGACCATGTCTGCGAGCGGAAGCCACTGGAGCCTGAGCCACCGCTGCTGCGGCTGTAGCTCGTCCTAGTGTCCATCACTCTCCGGAAGGGACTTCCGAGAACGTCTATAGAGTAGCTCATCCGGACAGGTGCGAAGGAGACCGGATTAAGATGAATGGGGGACGTTTGAGGTGGAGGCGTGCGCCTGTATGTGTGGTGTGTGTGGCTCTCACAGCGCTTCGGAGCTCCTGTGAGTTCCTTATATACTTCAGGCGAGCTGGAATATTTGGACTGAACCACTGGTCCCACCTAGTGGGAGGTGCTCTTTGAATTCTGTAGTTTTCAGTGGTTTAGCACTGATGGTGCTTTGAGTCCCGATCGAAAAGAGGACATGGGTCAAGGTTGTGTATGTATGAGTGCAAATGGGAGGGCGTTTAAAGCTTGCCTTCAATTTCATGCATTGCAGTTGTTTGATAAAATAATTTTAGACTTACTATTGTATATTAAACAGTGCATTGAGTAAGATGGCTTAAAAGCATTGATTTGACAAACAGACTAAGACAGATTTAAGCGCGCGCGCGCGCACACACACACGCACACAAACACACTTACATAAAAATACTTTGCAATTTGTTTAATTTTAGCTGCAATCTTTTTGGATTGCATTATTGGGTGCTTAAACATGGCTATTATTATTATTATTATTATTATTATT
>JBCNYG010000024.1:13502191-13512443 GCA_039654305.1 Porochilus rendahli
CTGAGATGGGCGCCAGCCTTCCTGTGACCCTAATTAGGAATAAGCGGTTCAGAAAATGAATGAATGAATGAATGAATGAATAATAATATGAGTTATGACTGTATTTCACCGCTAGGTGTCACTGTGGCGTTTGAACGTGTCATTTTTTCTACATACCGAAGAAGACGAAACTGATTTGCTTTCCCAGCATGCCTTGCACTTCCTCTTCCCTTCTGCGGCCCGAGAACGTAAGTACCTTAAAGATGGCTGTCATCACAAAGTACAAGTTTATCCACTCTAAATCTTCATCATCCTAAAGGTTTAAGTGTGAATTTTACACTTATATGTTTATTTGAAATGTTCTTAATAACATTTATTTTTTATGAACTTGTATATTCGGGGATTTTTCTGAGAATTTGTTACGGCGGTTTCCCCGGCGTTTCGGTGCTGCCATATTGGCCACGGTTAGAATGAGTGAAGATGTAGGTTTATGCGTACTTAAGATGTATAGTAATGTAGATAATGTCGGTTCGTTTGTTAATGTTGGTGTTTGGTTAATGTTGGGTGAAGTTTTCGTTATGAATTCTGCTCCTCCAGGAGCCTCATGCTAACAGGCTTCTGTAAAATGGGCTTCAACATTATAACTCTGTAGCTGCGGCCTGGTTTATAACACATTACCACTTTATGTATGGTCTTTATATAGCCGTTTGACTCTCACTGTAACAGTGAGAAAAAATAACAACAGCAGCTGTGTTTATTTTTGGATTCAGAGATGTTATACATGGTAGTTGGCTGTCATTGTTTTTAAACAATTGTTAAAATGTCATGTAACCAAACTTTACCCTTGCTGTTTGAGTTCATTTGGTATTTGCTGCAGTGTTTGTTGTAATAGTTAATGTTAATTGGCTTATCTCTTAGTTAAGCTTGTAAAACATAGCTGACTTGATTCTTTCAAAATGTCACTGGTTGCTGTGATGACCATCTTAGGACACCTTTGGAAATAAATATGAAAACAACTCAATAGTCTGAGCAACCTTGTGTTTTCCATTTGTGACCACAATGTGTTAATTCATTAAATTAATGACGAGGGTTTTTCTGTCTGTAGACCTGCAGAAATGGTCCGCTATTCGCTCGACCCTGAGAACCCGACTAAGTGTAAGTACAGTGGGTTTTTTTGTGGGTTTTTTGTATTAGGTTTCTTATTTCATTTTAATCTATTTGTTTTTTCTTCCCTTAACAGCATGCAAGGCGCGGGGCTCCAACCTTCGTGTTCACTTTAAGGTAAGACTTTACTTCAGTGCTGTTAATCTGGCCTTTACACCTGAAACTGGTGCCATGTGTGATTGTTAATTGAAGTAGCATCATCTTAAGCAAAATCTTCAGAATGTTTTATTGAACTCAACCCTGTTGCAGTAATGCTTGTCTAGGTTAAGAAAAAATTAGTGTTAATGTAGGTTCTTCTATAGAATAGTTATTTCATTAACTAATATTAATGTCACATGTATTGTAATAATGATGTGAGTGTGTGTGTGTGTGCGTGTGTGTGTGTGTGTGTGTATATATATATAGATATATATATATATTTCATTTTTCTGCAGTGTGTTTATTAGCTAGACACACAAATGCATTTTCAATGCCCTGAGTGTGAACACCGTGGGTATTTTTTGTGTGAAATGAGTCATGGTAAATTTTTGATATTCTTTTTATCATTGTGTACGAGCTGCTGTGATGACTTCTTAGGACACCTTTGGATAAATGATGAAAAGAATTGATCATATTCTGAGCAGCTGACTTTCTCCATTGTATGCACTTTGTTAGTTTTCCATTTGTGTTTGACGTTTGGCTGTTTCCCCAGAACACGCGTGAGACAGCTCAGGCCATCAAGGGCATGCACATTCGCAAAGCCACCAAGTACCTGAAGGACGTTGTGGTCAAGCGTCAGTGTGTTCCCTTCCGTCGTTACAATGGTGGCGTTGGCCGCTGTGCCCAGGTAAGCTGCACTCTTGCTGCTTTTGCCTCATCTGTAAGCTCATTTTCCTTCTTCCCACTATTGAGCCATTGCTTTATAGGTCAGGGTAATATAAAGGCCTTTACAATTTCTCCTGACACTTGAGGTTTGGTTGGACTTGCTCTGGGTTACTTAGAGGCCAGAAGGCTGAGGGTTGGGGTGTGATGTTTACCATGGCCAAACTGTGCCAACCAGGGAGGAGTGTGAGGTTTCTCAATTTATCTATTAGACATTGATGTGCACATTTACTTCTGTAATGTCTGATATACGGTGTGCAATCCTACTTCAAATGTAAAACCCTGGTATGAAATAGCCACATTTACCATTATAGACTTGTCTATTGCACTGCTGTTCACTCATTCTTGTTAAACCTAATTGGACCATAACACATCCACCTGTTCAGGTGTGGGTGGAGTTCGGAGAAATACACAGTTCTGCTGTAGGATAAAAGATTTTCTGTTGGGGAAACTGAAGCATTAGTCAGCATTTGCTCTGTAGTAGTGGCAAGTAATTAGTTTTTCATGTAGCTTCCACACTGAAAACTGTAATCAGATACCATTGTTTAGAATGATTTAAAATCAAGTTTTTAGAGTTATACGTCTTGATTTAAATTTTGGGTTGCAATGATGACCATCTTAGGACACCTTTGGAATTCAGCATGAAAACAAGCTATGTTAGTCTGAGCAACCTACAGTCTATATGTATTTTTTGTTTCTTCTTTTTTTGGGAAAGAGATTGGATTTCAACTTTTTTTTTTTGTCTGAACCCCCATTAGGCCAAGCAGCATGATTGGACTCAGGGACGCTGGCCCAAGAAAAGTGCAGAGTTCCTCCTCCACATGCTGAAGAATGCAGAGAGCAATGCTGAACTGAAGGTACTTGATTATATAGAGAAACTTGACTTACTGAAATAGTTTTTCAGAAACTGATGTGGTCAGAGTAACTTTTTATTTTGTATTTTTCCACTGCAGCATAACTTTGTTACTGTTTTTGTTTCAAACCAATGAGACATGGACAGATAATGTGCGTCCAGTGTGGTCAGTCAGTGACCGCTGAACCTGTTTGTACTAAGGGTGCATTCATGCCTATTAATCCAACTCAGTGAAGTGTATTTACAGAAATTTGCTATTTGCCCTCACAAGTAATAAAGTCCAAATAGCATGTCATGTGAGGTTCATGTACAGTAATATACATTATTTATTTTCGGTTCAAACAAGACCACGAACAGCGGCCTGTTCAGATGATTTGTACACCACATATGCCAGTGGCATCAGATTATTTCTTCTACTCTTTAATTTCCACTTTTATTTTTCTAGAATGATTCATTCGGTAAAAATTTTATTGATATGTCTCATTTGTGAACCACTTGAAATCCATTAAGGAGATTGATTCCCAGTTTACTGTACATGCATCATAAAGTACCTTGTTTAGGTTTTGGTTTGTGTTTTACTATCTGTGCTGTGTTCAATATTTTTGCACTGTTCACTTCATTTGGCTCACCCTTAAAGTTGTGTGCTAAATGCTTGTCAGAGATGATTGGTGCCTGCTTTTGTAGAGGAATTCTTTTGTGCAAAGGAATGTGTGTTTTAATGAAGTGTTTCCCGTTATCGTTTCTAAGCGTTATTAATTAATGAATCCATTAATTTATTAAAAAATCCATAGGACAATGATTACTGAAGTCCTTGGTGTTGAGGATGTGGCTTAGAAACTGTAAGAAGCTGTACCTTGTCTGGTGGAAAATCATTATGAATATACAGAATGCAATTGACTCTTGGCTTCCCTTACCCAGGGTTTGGATGTAGACTCTCTGGTGATTGAGCATATCCAGGTGAACAAAGCCCCCAAGATGCGCAGGCGTACATACCGTGCCCATGGGCGCATTAACCCCTACATGAGCTCCCCCTGCCACATTGAGATGACCCTCACTGAGAAGGAGCAGATTGTCCCTAAACCCGAAGAGGAGGTATCTCAAAAGAAAAAGGTACTCTTAATGCTTTTTTTCCTTTTTCTTTGTCGGGCTGCAATGATGACCTCTTAGGACACCTTTGGATTAACTATGAAAATAATCTTATTTTACTGAGCAGTCTGTCACTCAAGCTGTATTAAACAGGGTAAAAGTACTGGTTTTGTACATCCTGGTAATTGATTCCTCTTTAACATTGTAGGTTTCCCAGAAGAAGCTAAAGAAGCAGAAACTCATGGCTCGGGAGTAAATGTAAATAAAATTCCAACTTTGAACCACGGTGGTCTGATGTGTTTAATTTTAATTACTTTTTTATACAGTTGAGGGTCTTGTACACTAATGCATTTTGTTAACAAAAGTAAAATTTTATACACATGCTGTTATGTTCTGATGAACATCTGGTTAAAATGTACTACCAGTTCAGGCAAATCAAGTTTACGCAACTTGTGTATGTGATGTAGCTGAAGGTGCAGTAACGTGGTAAGGGGGACTTACCATGTTTTCTATATGCTGATCTGCTGTGCAGTTATTACAGGAACAGGGCGTAAAACTGACTTATCTGTAATCGTCGACAAAGCTTTATCTGGGAGTGGAATCAATAAAAAAAGCCTCTTAACTGCATAGTGCACGTATGCCAAACTTGGAGATATTTTACAAACAAAAGTCTCGTTGCTAATACAAATATCTGTAAGCATATCTATAATGTGGCTCCAGTCAATTTAACTCCAAAATCTGAACATGGCAAGTGTGGAGGCACTGTGGGTATTTTATTTTTGGGCAGTTTTGTATGAGGGGATGTATTTAAGATTGTCAGAGTTTTTCTCTAGCATGACCTGTGTTTTGTTTTAACGAGAGAAAGGGTTAAGAGTGTTATGGAACAGCTGTTTATAGCTGCTATAACGGGACTACCAAAACTAGCTTGTTTTGCAGAAATCCTGTTTACTTGCCTAACTAAAGACATTTGTGTTATGTTTGTTCATCTTGTGCCGTTTCTGGGGTCGGGTCGCGTGGGCAGCAGCCTAAGCAGTGAGGTCCAGTCGTCCCTTTTCCCAGCCACTTCGTTCAGATCTTCCAGGGGCCACCAAGGTGTTCCCAGACCAGCCGAAAGACGTAGTCCCTCCATCGTGTTCTGGGTCGGCCCCGGGGTCTCTTCCCGGTCGAACATGCCCAAAACACCACACCAGGGAGGCGTTCGGGAGGCAATCTAATCAGATACCCGAGCCACCTCAACTGGCTCCTCTTAACGCGAAGGAGCAGCGGTTCTACTCAGAGTTCCTCACAGATGACAGAACTTCTCACCCTATCTCTAAGGGAGAGACCTGCCACCCTGCGAAGGAAGCTCATTTCAGCTGCTTGTATTCGCGATCTCATTCTTTTGCCCACTACCCAAAGCTCGTGACAGTAGGTGAGGGTAGGAACGTAAATTGACTGGTTAATTGAGAGCTTTGCCTTCTGGCTCAGCTCCGTCTTCACGATGGGCCGGTCCAAGCTCTGCTTTACAGTACCCTTCCGCTTGCATGCTTTTTTTTTTGTTTTTTTTTCTTTTTTTTTTTTTAAATAAATTCTTTGATACAGCAGATGAGCAAATGTTTATAAAATAAAGTACTCCCTTTCAATCCTTTGTTATGCAGCATGGCGTCGCAGGACACGCTGCTTGATACCGCCTCGGTTACGAAATACCAGATTTTACTAACTCGGTTAGGATAGCGGCCTGATCACTAGGGGGCAGTGTCCTGCTAAAAATTACACCTGACAGTTAATGGTGTACAAACGGTTTTGATAAAATGTGATCTGTTTAGTGTAGGTCAGTATTAAGTAATTGGTGTATTGCCACATACTGGACACATAAAACTATTTATTCGTGGCTTGTCTTACACTAATTTAAAAACATGCAATTAGGCCTAACTTACGTTATCTCATTATGTTTAAATGTATTTATTATTGTAATGAATTCCAACCTTTTGTTTATAAAAAAATTACGTTCGGTAATGAAATGGGGGGGGGGGGGGCGACATGGTTGAAACACTAATTGTTCTGGCATTTCTGAGTTACTGTGTGGCTTGACGATTAAGAGTTTGCTCTTGTTACATTCAGTTTCACAAATTCTAAATGCAGACAGTTTTATAAACTGCATGAAAAAGTCCAAAATGAGCATTTTCATGTGGTTCAGAAAGCTGATTCACCACCAGGTGTCGATGAAGTTCAGTTTACTCGGTCTATTCCTGACAGGGTTAAATAGCAAACTCCCTGTTCCCTATATAATTGTATGTCCTTACGTGGTACACGGATGTCTAGCTCTTTTTTTTACCATGTGGCGCAATGATGACCAAGAATACCTGGTGATCTGTTGAAGTAATACTAACATAAATATTAACATGCCATGAGCATACTTTGATTGTTCTCAATAAGATTATTACGTACTTTTTTTTTTTACATCCAGTGGCCACTGAGGATGAAGATAAAGTTAATGGCCACTTGATCATTAGACCCGGATGTTGCTTCCCAAAGTTGGTGACACAAAATTGTTGTTCTAGCATGACCGTCCCCTCGCGCACACAGTGAGCTCTATGAAGACATGTCTTACCAAGGCTGGAGAACGTGAATCGCTAGCACAGAGCACTGACCTCAGCCTCACTGAACACGTCTGGGATGAACTAGAATGCCAACTGCCATGCGTTCCCGCCTCACATCAGGGCTTGACCTTAATAATGCTCTTCTGGATGACTGATCACAAATCTCCACAGCCGCACGACAAAATTAAGTAGACCGTACCAGAAAAGAGAAATTTTATAACAGCAAAGTGGAATGAAATCATGAGTCCAACGACCAAGAAACACGCGAGTATAATAGTCAAGTGTTCATTAACTTTCATGTGAAAACTATCCATAAAATGTACTACATGGCAGCGGGTAATAAAGACGGTTAATAAAGACTTTTCATTTAAATAAATAAAGTAACTCTCTTTTGGCAATTAGGAGCTTTTTTTAATGTCTATTCTGCCATAATACCTATGTTTTTTTCTGTACATTCGCATTCTGCTGTAGATAATTTTCAAATAAAAGTCGGACTCACACTTTTTTAATTCACCACACCGGTAGGCTTTTAGTAAACATATTTGGGCAGGTTGCCAATTTTCTATAAACTCCTAAATAATGTTAATCGTTCGGAAATATAAACGGCAGGGCAAGTAAACAAAATGTTTGCTTACAAAATATAATGACGAAGAAAAGGCTTTAATAAACTAAGACACTTTTGTTGCATGGAGAAAGACTAGTTATATAAACTAATGTAAATGCACGACCCATAGATTTTATATTTGTACCGAAAGTTCATGAACATTTATTTTTTGTTTCTGTTTATTTATTGAAGCTGGTACACTATTCTTTTTTTCTAAATGAATAGTTTTCTAAGCAATCAAACCTTATGATGGACTATGCTTCCATTAATTCAGGATTTAACTTTTTTGGAGAAATGCAACTTTTAACAAATATAGTGGTATCCTTTCCCAGTAGAAGGGATTCTTAAGATAATAAATTATCTTAATAAAAAATCTAAAGTAACTGTGTAAAGCGTTTTTTTAAATCTATTTTACTGTCGGAAATAGTGTCAATTCTTTACCAATGATTTTGTTCCTAACATTATTGTTTTTCGCTTAACGTTCGTGTTTTATTGTACAAAGCAATTAATAAAAATAATTAGGCCTTTGTGTCAAGTGAAAAAATAAGAGAGTGAGCTCAGAGGACTGCCATCATCATAAGAAGAAAACAATTATAACTTTAACAACAGTAATAATAACAACAATAGAAATAGCAATAATAAAAAAATAATAATAATGATAATGATAACAATAAAAATAAATATTATTACGATAATAATAACAACAGCAACAGTAATTAATATTATTATTATTATTAATATTAATATTATTATTACTATTATTATAATTAGCTAAGTCGTAAGTAAAGTCCAATCTAAAGCCTCAGTGTCCTATTATTTAGGGGTGGGGGATAAAGATCTTAAAACAACTAGATTGATTTTGTTTATTTTTCAGAGTATACATGTATTTAATAGCGGGTGGCAGCTCCTTTAATGTGCAAATTTAAAGCGATGACAGAGAGCGCCAATAAAAACAGACTCCTAAATTCAGTCCGGCACTTTTTTTCCGCCTCTGACAGTCATTACGTCACTGTCGAGTTTAGCCAATCACAGCGGGATACGAGCCGTTCTACTTTCCAAGTGTCACGCTCAAAGTTTGGACTTTTTCAGCAAAAGGACAGCAGGTCGATGAAAATGTTTTATTATCTTCCAGGTCTTCATAAGTGAACTACTAAGAAAGACTGCCATTTTATTTATAGAAGATTTCAAAACAACACTGAATAGCAGCTTATAGTTGTCGGGGTGAACTGTGTCTGTCTTTCTGTGTTCCTCTTTTTTTTAGAGAGGATGCCAATTCTTGAACATCTGCAATGTTTTTAACTCAGCGACTGGATTTCGCCTGGAAGGACATGGCTATAACGCGGCCGTCTGATTAATTCGGAATTTTATTCAAGGAAAAAAATCCAGCACGAAGCCTTTTTTTATGCAATGCTTTCTATGCATGGTTTTGCAATTCCGTGCACTTTGCTGCAGAATAACCTGCTCTTTTTGTCCTGTGGACGCTTTTATGCAGAGTAACTAACCCCAATATAAAAAAGAAGACGAAGAAAAAAACAGTTTTTGAAACTCCTCTTGTAAGTGCCCATTTTGAGACGTTTTGACTCGTGTTGCTCGGTTATGTTAGCTGTGGGGCAAATGGACGGACCTCGTCAGGGCGCCTTCCTCCTCAACACCTCACCTTTATCCGCTCTGCACAGCATGACCGAAATGAAGACACCTCTGTACCCGGCTTACCCGTTACCGTCCAACGGCCCGGCGTCGTCTACCTCCCCTACTTCGACCTCTCCCAACCCAGGCGGGGTCCCAGTGTCTTCTCCGGGAATCAAAACGTCAACGGCTGGACTCTCGAGTCTCGGATCCCAACAGTGCGGTGCCTCGGCAACCCCACATGGTATAAACGACATCCTTAGTCGGCCGTCGGTGCTCTCCCCTGGAGCAGCGTCCTCTCCGGCCAGTCTGCTCTCCGGTCTGCCCCGCTTCAGCAGCCTGAGTCCACCCCCTCCTCCAGGGCTTTACTTCAGTCCAAGCGCAGCTGCCGTGGCCGTTGCCCGCTACCCCAAACCTCTGGCCGAGCTGCCCGGCAGGACTCCAATATTCTGGCCGGGAGTTGTACAAAGTCCGCACTGGAGGGATGCCAGATTTGCGTGTTCGCCTCGTAAGTGCATTCTCTCTCTCTTCCTCTCTCTCTGTCTTTCCCTGATACTTCATTACGCACACTACGTACAACTTACTGCAGAGCTACAAATGTTTTTATGCTCATTACAATTCGTAAAAACTTAGCACATTTAAATGAAAACTGCAGATTTTCCATGTAGCCTACAATCATGTTTAGTTTTCAAATTTCTGAGCCCACGAGTTCCTATGGGATCACTTTCATAGTATCATGATGGGGTTGAACTGGGTACTGAATGCACGTGCAATTTTAATGCCACGAAGCAAAAAGTCCAATATTAGATTCCCATCAAGGAACGTCTTTGTACAACTCATTTGTATCATTGTGGGTGTAAACATTGTAGCACCAGGGTGGATTTGATAATTACAGGCATGGATGTGGTGTATGGAGAAATTAAATTTCATTTTAATTAAATGACCCCTGTGAGTTGATTAATTTAGTTGATTAAGTTGTTAATTTAGAAATATTATTTTCCAATGGTTTTGACTTTGTTAATATGACCGGGATTAATTTCTTTTGCTTAGATCAGAATTCAGTGCTGTTGGATAAGGACGGGAAGAGGAAACACACCAGACCCACGTTTTCCGGTCAGCAAATTTTTGCGCTGGAAAAGACTTTTGAACAGACGAAGTATTTAGCAGGGCCGGAGAGAGCACGCCTGGCCTACTCACTGGGCATGACAGAGAGCCAAGTGAAGGTAAGTCAGACAAACTCACACAGCAGCAGTATCTGAAACTAATGGCACACTGTAAACAACAAACAAACAAACAAAATCAAACAGTGGAGAGATATCACTGGGTATTTTATACCAAGGAGTTGAAAAGTGGTATTTTAGTTAATGCACATAAGCAAAATAACAGTGGAATTAACACCTCATACTAATGCATGAACTTTTACATTTAATAAATGCTAATTAAAAACTAGGAATATTATTATTATTATTATTATTATTATTATTATTATTATTATTACTA
>JBCNYG010000024.1:13662172-13672942 GCA_039654305.1 Porochilus rendahli
CTGTTTGCTTTCTTTCAATAGAAAGTCTGGAGGAGAGGTGCTGTAAGATTAATGGAGTCTTGCAAGCATTTTCAGTGTACAGCGATGTTAGGAGAGGAGGATTGTGGGGGGGTTGGTGGCTGAGGGGCATCCTAGCAGCCTGGCCAAAGCAAAGAGACCATCTCATTAATATATGATTAATAGCAGCTGGCAGGTGATTAATTAGTGTTTGAGATGGTGAACATTTACCAGACCTTCATGCCTTCCTGTGCAATGGCATGCCAATGCATGCGTTTCTTTATCCTGAGACCCTCCTCGGCAACAAAGTCTTCCTTCTGAAAACGCAACACAACTTTGCATATTCTAGTCTTGTCTCATTTCATTCTCTCTCTGCCCACAAGAGCAAGCACAGGAATGAAAACCCTCAAACGTGATTGATTGCTTTTCCTTTTTATTTGCAAGTTGGAAGTAGTTTCAGTTCTTTTTTCCTCTGTGTGTGTGTGTGTGGTTTTTTTTTCTGCTTGTTTTTTGGGAGGTCTTGGGCTTGTCGCTGCAGGAATTTGCACTGTTGTTTCACTGCAGTGGGATTGATTAGTGGAGATTTGTGTGTTTTTCTCACAGTGCTCTTGTCCTGACATTGTCCCAGACAAATACAATGGGCAATACAACACACACCCACACACAACTGCCCAAATAACAGTCTAACACTTTGAATAAATTTATTTGACATTACATAAAACAAAAGTATTTAAGACCTCCTTCTGCTCTAATCCGTAACCGGAACCCAGTGATGTGTTCTCTATTATTATTATCTTAACTAACATGATGTGTATTTTCATGATAATGAAAACGTTAAGACAGGTACATGGATCCTTTTTTAATCCTCAGCTCAGACGCTGTCTACAGAGATCCATGTACTGCCTTGTTTGATGTCCTTGTTTGCCTCCGCCCTTATTTCAAAAGTCATGCATCTGAATCTTTCAGCATGCTTACAGGTTTCCTGCTTGCTGGAGCCCTGCATCTATCACTCTTAGCTAGAAACACTCCTGAGTGTATGGATGTGTGTGGATGATGCCCTGAGAACCTCCTGGGCAAGGCACAGTTTATTTCTAGTACTATGACCAGGCTAAAGTAGTTACTGGTGATGAATAAACAAATGAACATCTTATTCATTTAGAATAAAAATGCACTAGATCCAATGCAGTGGAGTAACACTAATCTTGGCTTGTGTTTAACACAATATTTAACTGGCCTTAAGACCTTAAATCATTATACAGCATATATTTGATATGACAACAATAAATGGTTTAATGTGTTCACTTCAGTGGGCTGTTTGCCGTCGCGTTATATGGCTCCGTCACTCAGAGACACTCCTCTCTCCGTCTGGCCATACGGACATTAATAGTTACTGTTTTGCACTGAAACCTCACACACAGATGGCCTTTGTGTTTTCGCCGTGCTAAGGACTTTCCTCTGTTCCAGCCTTCTTCATAAAATGGCTGTGAAACACAGGACTCTGCTGTACGATAAAGACGATGGTGTAAATTACCCAGTTTATTGCTGTACATTCGAAATTAGGACTTGCCGTTAATTGAGAAAACAATGTCAACGTGGCATCTGTTAGCTTCGACCCAGAAAACACACATGCATGCTTGCAGTGTTAAATCTATATCAGCTTCCTTCTTAAGAAAAAAAATATATAAAAAAAAAATATATATATATATATATATATAGTAGTATTCTTTTTAATATAATGAGCAGCATGGTGGCTTAGTGTTCAGCACAAACGCCAAACACAGCAAGAAGGTCCTGGGTTTGAGTCCTGGACTCGGTGAGGGCATTTCTGTGTGGAGTTTGCAAGATCTCCATGTGCTTGCATTGGTGTTTCCTCCCACAGTCCAAAGACATGCATTTTAGGCTAACTGGCTAATCTAAATTGACCATATGTGTGAATGTGAGAGTGAAGGGATGTTTGTATTAGGTAATACGTTCCATGAGGTGTCACATGATGCGGGGTGTAATAGATAGTCTTTTCTAATGAGTTTTTAAAAAGTAATTTTGCCTCACAGCCAATTTTTTTTTCACCAAGAACAAAAACTTGTACAGTGGGTATAAAAAAATCCCTCCCCCAAACTATTCATATTTACATTTACAGCATTTGGCAGCTGCTCTTATCTACAGGACTTACGATTATAATTTTTATACAATTGAGGGTTAAGGGCCTTGCTCAAGGGCCCGACAGAGGTGATAGTGGGAATAGAACCACTGACCGTCGGATCAGTAACTCATCGCCTTATCCACTCAGTGCAACTTATAACAGCCAAGTGAAAGATAAAATAGCAAAAGTTCAGGGGAAGAAAGCATCACTGTCATGGTTAAGGGACCGTCTCCTTCTAAAAAAAAAAATTTTAGTTCTGTCAGGTAGTCAATCACCTTCTCCATTGCACACCAAGCTAATTGGCATCCATCTGTAATCAACTGCACACATGCTACATCGGAGACACCAGTGTTTCTGATCCTTCTGCTCTCTGAATCCTGTGATCCGTCCTGATGTGCTACTACTGGTTGGCGTTCTTATCATAGAAGCTTCTCACTCCTGATGATGATGATGCATATCGACCTAAATATACAGTCCGAAACTGTGAAAATTACTTTCACTGATGAGAATATAAAATCTTTTACTAAAATTATTTAGGTTTCACGCAAATGAGGATGGGTTATTGAGGGCATATGACAACAATATTACAAATGGTCCACAAATTTTTACAAGAAAAAAGCCACGTCTCAGTTGAGTTTTGCCAAAACACAGCTTGAAGATTCTGGGGCAATGTGAAAAAAGGGTGTTATGGTCAGATGAGAACATAATGGTGGCCTCAACGCCAAACGGTTATCAGGCGGCCTGCAAATACAGCAAACCATTCAAAGAACACCATATGACCAGGATGACTGTGACTCAGTGATAGAATCTAGTATGACATTGGAACAGGGACACTGTGGCATGGGCAAGTTTTCTTGTTGGAATAGTTCAGGGGAATTTAGCTTGTGCACAGGATAAGCATATATAATTCATAAATGTTCTTTAGTAAATTGTTGACAGCACCATTTTTTTTTGGGAGCAATGGCTTTCTTTTTGCAACAATGTAATGAATATGATTATTGTTTGTGCTTCCTGATGGTGGACTGATTAACATTAACATTAGTCAATGTGAGAGAGGCCGTAAGTTGATCAGAAGCTACCTAGCATTACTTCAAGACTTCGCAGCTTATTACATGCCTTGCTCTTGGAGTGATTGGCCAAGGTAATAAAGGACTTGAATATCATCCATCTGCCTGACAATGGATTGGTGAAGTTCAAAGTATTTAAAGTTTTCTTTAAAGTTTTCTAGCCTGATGAGCATCGCCAACATTTTTTCAGTTTCTCAGAAAAAAAAAATTTGTAACATGATATAGCTTCCCAAGATGCATTGTGAAGATCATACTGCACACACATGTAATTGTCACAACTGTGTGAAAACATCTGACTTTATTTGGGTTCTCCTTACCTACTTTTAGGACTTGTGTGAAACTCTAATAGTGTTTTAGGTATACGTAATATGTATGCAGAAATACAGAACATGCAACAAGAGTTCACAAGTTTGGACACATCACTGTCGCTGGAAATGTTGCAGCCCAGAACAAACAGCCGTTTTGGTTCATTTCCTCTACTCAGGACGATTCGAAACTACTTAACTACAGTCTAATAAACACTGTGCATTAAAAAAGCACCCTTCATGATGTCCTAATCCAAATCTGCGCATCTGTGTGACATCAGTGAAAAGCTAAATGCTATTCCAAACAGATATTTAGAGAATACATTTATGATTTTTCTAAATGTAAGACATTTCTATGAGATGGTTCTAACAGTACCTGTGATAGTATAGCCATATAACACTGTCTATGTGATTTTTATGCCTATTCTACACATTCCAAAGCAACCACTTCACATGATGTAGTTCTTCTGGCTTAAATGGCTCAGTGTGTCCACTACTTTCATCCCATCAAGCCTGAGAGAATGTCAACTGTAAGAAAAATACAAATTCATCAGAATATATGGCTTTTAATGTAAGAGCCTATCATCCTTTCTGGCCATTTTATTAAGTTTGTAAAGCGGCGTGATGCCTGCGGGGATCACAGGGTGAGTGTGTGGGCACCCGGATGAGGTGCACATCTCTAGCATGCTTATGCAATAAAAAGCCATTTCTGGGAATTTGTTAAAAAATGGGCAAGAGTTTTTCATCATGGTCATAGAGTAGAGCAACTTTTCTTTAGATTATCTTTGTTGTTGATAATCTCTTTACCTCCAGAGGTGAGTCACTAAACCTGAACCTCTTCATTCAGAGCCAATGCAATCGCTCTATAGCATCTACGCTAATCCCATCATTCCAGGGGAGGACGTTGCTATGCCATCGTCTAAGCACTACAGGGAAGGCAGATTTAAAGTAGAAACATTTTCATTTAAACAACCTGCTTAATCTGCTCAGAGTGCTACAGGCAATGCTTCTGTAATACAGATCAGTTTCAGAATTTATATATTTATTTATTTATTTATTCATTTAGCGTTTTCCTGTAGTATATTGATTATATTTCACGAATGATTAGTGCTTACACCATCTGACTTCTGTTTTTCTGTGATTCTGAGTAGTCATTAGGTGTTGATTCATGTTCATTTGAGAGAGAGAGAGAGAGAGAGAGAGAGCAAGAGAGAGAGAAATAGAGAGAGACATCACATTTATTCATTCATTCATTCATTCATTTATTATCTATACCGCTTATCCTTGATTACGGTCAAAGGCAGACTAGAGCCTATTACGGTTGACTCTGGGAGAAAAGCGGGATACGTCCTGAACGGCTCATGAGTCCATCACAGGACCGAGATAGTCAAACCACCATTGGCACCTAGGGTCAATTTGGAATAGCAAAATTCTTCACATAGTGGGAAAAAACTGGAGCACCCAGAGGAACTCCAGACAAATACAGATAACATACAAACTCCATACTGAAACCCCCTCGCCAAGCACAGGACTCAGAAGTAGTAAACATTACTGCACCATGCCGCTCAGTCCACATTCACATTGTAACAGTATGTATATTGTTATAAATGACAAAAATAAATAGATTATGTATTTATGTGTTAACTATGGTATAGCATAAAACTATTCTGAAAGTGGTTAATTGGTAAATTATACTTAATTGCAACCAGTAGTAATTCAATAAGTAATACATAATAAGAAAGTTCTTTGTTTTATTAAATCCCTTATTTAATAAACATTTCTGAGAATTTGTCAATTGTCAGTTGAAGCAAACAGTTGCTAGCTAGATATAATTTATAATACTAAATGGGGGTCAGAAACTTGACAGGTAATGACATCAGCAATTTAATCCAGACACAGATATTATCTTTAATTATCCTAAACTGACTTCACAGCAGTATGTTATGGCAGGATCCATAATGCATCTTTTTAGGATATGTTAAGGCTATAAAACTAAAAGACCAGGATATTTTCTCACCATGCATCATAAATTAGAGCTAAAAGGCAATAATGGGGAGTTGATAGATCAGCAGGAGTCTAATTCACTGAGTATTGATCAGAGCTGATTGCAAATCCGATTTAAATTATGGTGAAGCTGATGGAGCTGGAAGATCATGGCTTCCATCAAAGTCTGACTGTGGGGTTAAAATCTCTTGGCTCTCTTATATAGTGTTAACAAATATGTGTATGTGTTTGTGTCATTTGACAGTGAAAAATTCTAAAAGCTACCATGATTTTATTTTACTCTTTAACTACAGGCATTTAGCTTCCTATCGTGGTGTATAATAACTTTGTAACATTATGTTACTAACACATACTAATATTTGCTGAAATTTCATTTAATTATTTAATTAATTATAAAACATTTTGCCCTCAGTGGTGCTTGGTGCTTACTGGCTAATCTGTAGGTTTTAAATTGCTTATATTAAAGTGATTCTTGGTGTCATGACTGCTGATGTGATCAAGGTTTTGGCCAGCTGTATAAATAAAGTGAATAAAATATTCCGGACCAAAAATCATGAAGGTTTTATTAAAAAGGTTTTTTAGTTTGCTATTGCATTCAATTTAATCATTGTTCATTACCATATATAACATAGCTCAATTATTTTTAACATTTATTTATTAATTTACTGTAAGCAAAAAATTCAACCCTCTTACTTTCAGTTCTGTCACTCATTTAAACAATTATTAGAAGGTTTTATATATATAATTATTTTTAGTGGTAGTAGTAGTGCTGTTGCTGTGTGATTGATTTATTGATTGATTGATTGATTTGTTTTAAAGAATTGCAAGGGTTCAATATAGTAGCACCATAGTCATGTACTAACTTGGTATTTGAATGATCTAATCATGGAAAAGTGAAATAAAATAATCATGGATACATTTTAAAACTAAACAATTATGTGTAATCCGATGAACCCAAACTCATTTCATTACTCATTGTGTTTCTTGTATAAACATGATAAAACCAGAAATCATGTTCACCTTCTTAATTGAAAAAAAGTGATGTAAGTTGGATTTTTAATAATAATAATAATAATGATAATAATAATAATAATAATAATAAAGCCTGACATCAGACCAACATAACACGGGTGCAAATTAAAGTCCTCCCACCCCTCTCTCGTTTTTATTAGGAAACATAAGATTACTTTGTTCCCAGGCTGACATCATATTCACAGCTTGGTTGATTTTGCATGGAACCATGTGGTTACTTACAGTCCATGCAAATCAAAAGCCCTGATTTATGCACTTTTTTAGTGGTGGCTGGAACATTAGATTCAATTTTGCTTCTGCAACCCAGTTCCAGCTGACACGGTGATCCAGGCCGTGACCCAGCACCAGGATTCATTACTTCTCCCACAATATGCGAAGGCAAAATTTGAATGAAACATTTGTCTCTTGTCAGAATGGTGTAGAATCCACTTCTCCTTCACAGACATATTAAAAGTAGGAGGGGTAGAAAAAATGTTGAAGTTGACCGTAACAAAGCTCCTAGTCGTGTAGCGCTGGCGCATCAGAATAAAGCTTGTTATTTTTGGGAAGGAGAGCAATCTATTTTCCTCAATGATATTCCTTTACTGCTCTGAAAAATGACAGAGAAAAAAACGAAAAAAAAAAGAAATGTCTTTTTACTTTGTGCCTCATCCATTATAAGGATGTAGAAATGAAAAATTTGTTTTAAAGACAATATTTAAATCTCCCAATACAGCTTCACTTTAAAGTTTTTTGGTCTTATAACTGACGTCAAGTTATGCTGTCTTTTCAATCAGAAAACACTTAATAAAAATACTAAAATATAAAAATATGCAAGAGAAAATTATAGAAGGAGTTTTTGCGGCAAGGTTGTAGGGTTAAAACTAGACACGCTCATGTTAGGTAAGGTAAGTCTGTTGGGCTTTTAATACCTGAACCTAGAGACTGGCACATCCAGAGCTAATCTCGGCTTCCGCAGTGTGAAGCGAATAGGACTACTTCTCCAGCTAGTCTATCCCAGTAATTTTACTGGTTCAGAGGCACATTTGTGATTAAGAACTTGCCGAGGGTTATAAGCATGATGGAGGTTTAACCCCAACCCAGCACCTCAAGCATGCTTTTGTGTCATTTAGTAAAACCGCGTACAATTAACAAAATTGATTTCCTGTGTTAAAAATGTGAACAGTGAAACAGACATTAGTAGTATACTCTACACGGAACAATTTAATATAATGATTGGTCTAATTGCTTCACTATCTGGAATTTAAAATTAAAAACACTATCATGAGTGAATAATGCTTGTATCAACATGACAAACAGTCACAGTCAAGTGTCATCATCACAGCTAAGCTTAATAAAAGAAAAATAAAACCATAGAATCCCATTTTAGTTTACTTTTTTTGGGTTTCCTGTTTGAATCTGTGTAAAAACGTATCTTTACAGTGTATGGTTTACCTAAATTTCCATGTAGTATATACTCTGAATGAGTTTTTAAAAAATGACGTTAGCTACACATCGCTTAGCTCTGCTCAGAGCGGGCAGAACTCACCTGACCTGTCTCTGTTGTGGTTAAATGATAAAAAAAAAGCTTGATTTTGTTTGTTAATTATAATGTTCTTATGTAGTATATACTTAAGCAATCATTTGCCTAAGGCGGAGTGGATACTACCGTATTAAATAGTCCCCATGGGAGGATGTTCCTTGGTAACTGTTCAGTGACCTCCACCTTGCCTTCATCATATAAGTGTTAATTATATATTAAAATGAGTGCAATGCTCTTGTGTCACTCTCAAGTGGTTTATTTCACAGTTATGTTCATTTCATTGAATGTAATTTAAGATAACATTGGTAAGATGGCATGGTGGCATAGTGTTTGGCACCACTCAAGGCAAAGTTATGGGTTTAAGTAGCGGTGCTCAGCAAGGCCTTTTCTGTGCATTAATGGCCATGTGTTGGTGCTCCGATTATCTGGCAACCTGTTCATGGTGTACCCCACCAGAGTCGAGACGCATAGCCTCCAAGTGACCCGAGTGGGATTGAGCAGATTGGAAAATGAATAAATAATTGATTGGTTGACATGTTATGAAATCTTGACAGAGAATGCATTTTTAGGACATCTAGGATGACTAGCTCTTTAGCTCTTCAGTTTTGAGTTCCTCAAAGTTAAAGTGCTACTGCTCTATATCTTGGCTTAGTTAATAGCTTGCAACTCTAGCTAGCAGTTTGCATCTGAATAAAAAAAAACTTGCTGCCAATAAAGAAACAATCGATTTCATGATCATCAGATCAAATGACTTGTAAAACTACAATCTGCTTCAGTGGGAAGCAGCTTTCAGACACTTTTGTTGAAAGTCCGAAGCCTAACCGTAACCCATTCCATACAACTAGACTAAACATTGTTTATGTAAAACTTAGACTTGAGCAGTATTCTCAAACATAGATAGTGTGATGTTGTTTTGTTAAACAGATTACAGTTTTCCTGAAGGTGACTGTGTGAAACCCTACAGCCGTGCACCCTGTGCCCTGTGTCTCCGTATCCGGAGTGGGTTGGCTGTAAGGAAAGGATTAAATGTGAGACAAGAACTGGCCGAGATTGTATCCATATTGCAGATAGACTGATAGACATGTTTGTTCTAGCCTCATGTTAGAGGCACATGCTGTTGGATTTGATTACACGACCTACCTGTGGCAAGCTGTAACCTTATGATAAAGTGAATTCTTCAGCTATGCACAGAAATGCCTGGTGACTTCGAGGCCATGCTGAATATTCTGATTGACTATTCACCCCTATGCTCTTTCAGCTGATTGTTTCAGGAAATAGCGAGCTCAAAAAATGTACAGCATACAAAAGAGATTTTCTGTGAAAGAGTTTTGTCATCACACATCACTGGGATCTCATATAATATTTAAGATTCTTCCAAATTATTGGAGATAACAATTTTTTTTTAATAAACAAAATGTTACCCACCCTTATTCTGTTTTTAATCAAGTTTGTTTTTACGTTTTAGATATACTTAAATGCCGAAATGACAGAAAAATGTGTACACTGTGCATGTGAGGGTAAATTGCAAAACTTGAAATCTCAAACACCAATATCCAGGCTATCCAGTGGATCAAAGTCGACAGGAAGGGAAAAGGAGCATAAAGACACAACAGTGCTTCAATATATTAGCTGGGAAAGTTTTTTTAATTTATTTATTATTATTTTATATATTGTATATAAAATTAGATATATATATTATATATCTGACACTCAGCAGAATTACTTTTCTTTTTCTGGGATTAGACCTAAAATATTTTAATAGTATCCCACAAACACAGACACACACACACACACACACACACGCACACACACACACCCCTAGAGTCAAATCCAACTCTTTGCATGTCTATTGTAATAGTGATTTCTTAGCAAAGTTTAAAAATAAATACATTTTTACTAAATAAAAAAATGAGCTAGAGTATTATCCAGTCCTAGCACTAGAACCACTCCAGAAATGGCACCTAGACAACACAATCATAGAAAAAAAAGGGGGGGGGGGTAGTACACTACATAGGTTTTACAACAGCAAAACAAACCTAATATAGTCTAAGAAGAATAGGCACCTATAAATCTTGACATTCCGTGTCAGAAACATGATGAAATAACACTACAAAAAGTATTATTTACACAACAAATGATGCTGTGAGCAAATAAAGTCATAAAATGAGAAAATTTTTCTTTTAGTAATTTCTTTGTTTTAAAAATGTTTATATCTAAATTGATGTTTATTATTATTATATATAATGAAATTACTAAAATAACAATAATATTCTTGTTTTTGCTGTTCATTGTTTTTTTTTGTCAGAACATTAATGTTCACAGAACTGGTACTACAGTTCTACAGTTCTACAGTACTACAGCATCACATGATCACAGTACACCTGTTCATACCTGCACCCCTTACCTACACACACTTAAGGGCAAGATATAATGAGTTTTTTGGACCCATAAATGTTGTTACAATGTTAAATTTCTCTTACTTCACCCTGGCCATACACAGTGGTATCTCTGCCCATCTCAGTCTGCCTCCCAGCACTATGAGCTTAGAGCTTTCGGTTGTCAAAAAGTGACCAATCAGAGCAGAGTGGACACAGAGAGCAGAAATGGAAGGATGAAGCCAATATTAAATATAATATAATATAATATAATATAATATAATATAATATAATATAATATAATATAATATAATATAATATAATATAA
>JBCNYG010000024.1:13892698-13902920 GCA_039654305.1 Porochilus rendahli
TTGATAGAATTGATATAGATATCGATATAATCGATATAGATATTGATATAATAGAAGATGAGTGTTGTTACAAAAGTTTAATAACCTGGCATAAAGTCATCACATTTATACATTACATTTATTTTGTGTGTGTATGTGTGAGTGTGTGTATACATGTCTCACTTTCTGTGTTTTCAGATATAAACTCGCTGCGGTTAGTGTGCATGTTGGGCCGGTTATTAATAGCTCAGTTGTGGGTGTGTCCAAACCCGTTCCGCGGCCACGCCCCTTTTTTTAGTGAGTAACCCAACCTGTGTGCGCGTGCACGCTGAGCTCTGCACTAGGCCAGCTAAGTCGGCTAAGTCATTTACATCAGGAAAGTCAAGGCAAGTTCACCGAGCTAAAAATGTAGAATGTAACTTATGTAACTCGAATTAGAGGGAACAACTGAACTGTCGCTGATGTATGCGGGTTGCGAGGCCGGGAGGAAGAAAAAAAGGGAGGCATTGTGTTTTTGTGGAGAGAGAGAGAGAGAGAGAGAGAGAGAGAGAGAGAGAGAGAGAGAGAGAGGCAGGCAGGCAGGCAGGCAGGAGGGAAGGAAGGAAGGAAGAAGGGAAGAAAGGAGGTGACTTGAAAATGAACTGTTAATTTGGAGCTGTGACACATGACAGATGGAGAAAACCTATAAACTGCTGCTGGCGCTCTATACAGGTGAGAAAAATTATTATGTTCCAAAAAGGCTCTCAAGTATTATGTTTGATATAATTACCTGTTATATATTAGTATATATTTAACACAAATAAATATACGTAATCTATTACACTGTTTTGTTATGGTATTTTTTTAAGCTTATACTTTACCAAGAACAGATGATGCTTCCAGTGATAATATAGTAAAAACATAATAATATGTATATTCTTAATAATGAACAACAAACAATTAAATGAATGAATGTGTATAAGGCAGGTTTAGTTAGGCCTTCACACAGGTTAGGCCTCATACCATAGTAGGATTAAATAATGAAAAATACAGCAATCTATCAATGCTTAGTTACTGTGGAGCTGCAACCTTAAAAAGTTCAGAATACATATATTATATTTCAAAAACGTTACTGTGTAATTCAATAAAGACAGGAGAAGTGCTAGCAAGCAGGCTGCTTTGGCATCTCACAGGTTGTAAGTCGAAGAGAAACAAGAGAGCCTGTTGATGGAACGATGGTTTATAGCTGCTATGATGTAAGTGATGACGGGAACTAACTTTATTTTATTCATATCCCCCAATGTAACTATGATATTCATTCATTCATTCATTCATTCAAATGTAATAATTAGAAATACAAGGAATAAAACACTTCCTAAAGCTTTCATAGGAAAATGAAAACCACCTTGGGGTGTTAACAGTAACCCCAGCCAACTCTCACACCATACCGGAGTTGATGATTTTCATATTACCTCATACAGAATCTTTTATTGTTATTTATTTTATTTTATTGTTTTATATTACATGTTGTCGAGCCCTACTGATTATCACGTCTGCAGACTGACATTTCATTTTTAGTTCCTAATGCAAAGCTTTTAGTGAGATTCCTTAGGCGTGAGCAAGGCCAGTCTATCTTTACACACTCACACAACATTTCCTGAGCATGAAGAAGCACTTTCCGTGTCATTAGGAGGTTTGTGCTGTTTCTTTCACATGAATGAGTTCAGTGAGGGGTGGTGCGGTGTGGGCAGGCAACGTTAAATAACTTTTTGTCGTTTGCATAGGTATTTTTTTTTTGTTTGTTTGTTTAAAGGACATGTCTTATGTTTTTTTGTTTGCTGCAGTTACAGGCATAAAGCAATACCAATGTATTTTCCGTCAAAATCCCTTGCAGAAAACACTTCATAGAACGATTTTCACAGTCATCAGTTGCATCCACGTGCCTGGGAGTTCCGCATCGTTAGTAACTGCAGCCTGTGGAGGGGCTTCCGATTTGAACTACGCTAAGCTAAGCTAAACTAAGGCTCTATAACCAGGCCCTGTAAATTGTTAAAGCCCGGATCGACACTTTCATCAGTGTCTGATGTAATTGTTGCAGATTTGGTGCCGAATAATTGTTAAAGTCCTTATTCCCATCGCTAAAAGATTCGTTTGAAGGGAATGGAAAGCTTCGCTCTTGCTGACTGACATTTTACTGTAGCTAAGCTAGTTTGTTGTTTTCTGGAATCTATGTCACATTGTCACAAGACCAATTTCGGCTTGTACTCGGGAATGTTCGGTAATTGTTTAAGTTTGTCAGCTGGCTTAAGTAACCGTAGTGTGCTGAGGGTGTATTTAAATACGCCGACCAAACAATTTACACGATTTTGCAATGGTAGTTAAGACATGTCTTTTAATGATGAATAAAGTGGTGGGAATGTGGGGTGTTTGGCATAAATTGGGAGGTGCTTTGGCATGTTGCACCTTCTGAGATGCTGTTCTTCTCAACTTGGTTGTATAGAGTTGGTAAATTAGTAACTTTAAACTTAATGTTAACTTGAAATTGTTTGGCTGTTTTCGTCTGATGGTTTTCTTTAACAATACTGCATAACTGATGCTCACTGGATGGTTTGTTTTTGTCTTTTTAAATCTCAAGAACTCATTTCTAAAACAGCCAAACCATGCAGGAAGGGCAATGTTGACTCTGGTTAAGGTTGAGGTTCGGGATTACTGATCAGAAAGTTGGCATTTTGTGTTGAGCAAGGCCCTTAACCCTATTTAATTCCATTGCCAATGAGCTCTGACTCCAGTGTCTTAACAAACTATGATATGTGAAGAAAGTAACTTCACTAAACTATAAAATATATGTAACAAATTAATTCTTCCTCTTCTACAGCCCATATGGCACAACCAACCACACCATGTAAACATTAACTGAAGCTCTTGACGTGTCTGTGTGATGTTATGAAGTGTGCTGTTCCACATGAGTAAATGACTGCATAAATGAACAAGTGTACAGGTATTCCAATAGACTTTCATTTTCATAGGTTCAGAGGTATTCGAACGGACATAAGTGGAAGCAAATGCTTTTCAGTCAGTTACCACTTCATGTCTAAAACCCACTGACATAAGGATTTTACTGTCTTCGGTTTTCTCTACAGTAAGAGGAAATTTTGCTCAGTTGAGTTGACAGACTTAGCCATTTAAGGACAATCCATTTCTTTTCCTTAAGCTGTTGGGGTTGGTTTGTGATATATGTTTTGGGTCATTATGTATTTGTACTGTGAAGTGCCGTCCTATTTTTGCAATTTTGCTGCATTTGATCAGTCACTGCATTAAGTTAAGTAGTTAAAGGGAAAATAAACCCAAACTTAATAAAAGATTGCATACATCTTATACATATTTGGATACCAAAATGGCCTATTAAGGTAATAAATAAATCCATTTACAGGGGGCTTTGTAGTGCAAAAAATCGCACATGAATCACGTGTATCTGGCGGTAAATACAAAAGTAATTTGCATATTTATAGCAGCGGGTTATATTGGTCTATGTAAATGAGCCTGTGTTTGTCTGATATGTAAACAGAAGCTCATATTTTGTGTTAATGTGCCAAGATTGATTAAATTCACAACTTTACTAGTTTGTATTTGACGTGTATGTTTAATACCTGTATACTCTTAATATTGCCATTAGCTGAACTGACGGATTCATGTCCTAATCTCGTAATTTTGCGAACTAGCAAAACAGGCTAACGCAAACTATCAGGCTGTTTTTTGCAGATTGCAAATTTGAAAATGTAAGTACCACCTAAAAAAAAAAAAACACCTGATAAAGAAAATATACACATGTTCATGCATAACAGGATGGTTTTGAAGGCTTACCTTTCATTTAATCTTGAAAATACTTGTAAATTTAATCAGGTGTAACTGATCCCCTTATGCATTGCACACCAAGTACATTGGCTTCCACTTGTGATCAATTGTAATCATTCTTATTAGTTCGTCATGAAAAAGCTACTTCTGGAGCAAGTGTAACTGAAGGCAAACAATTAACTACGGGTGTCAAGGTACTGTAAAATGGTCTCACAGGGATTAAGTCATGGACAGTCACATTAAAAGGATACATAAAAAAGGGGCTTTATCAATCCATAGGTGCACTTTACTAGGATGCTTCCAGGACCAGACCATCCCTCCTTACTGGATGGAAGAGTGAGGAGGAATTGTTAAGAGAGGCTACCAAGAGGCCAATGGTGAATGTGAAGCAGTTACTGGAAGTTTTGGCAAAAGTTGTCATTATGTGCATGTGACAACAATATCACAAATGCTTCACTAATGTGGCTTTGCTAGGGTACAGCAGCCACTTCTCAAGAAAGACCATATCCAGTCTAGATTGAGCTTTGCCAAAAAGTACCATGAAGATTCTGGGACCCAATACATACCGGTATCCAACTATTGGCCTCAACAGCAAATTATTATATCTGGCAGAAAGCCAAAACATCTTATCTTTCACAAAACATCATAAAGCACGATATGTGCAATGCACTCTACCAGAAAGTTCCAGCATGACATTTGTATCTGAAGCTTAGAGAGTTGACCAAACCATGGCTGAAAGTTTTTTCTCTCTCTCTCTCTCTCTCTCTGAACTGTTGCTATTGTACAGTTGTTTTCAAAAGTTTGCGTACCCTGGAGAATCATAATGTCAAAAGAAACTATCCAAATCACTCTCATAAAAAAAAAAATAAAAAATACTCTGAAGGTTTTGGCCTGATATCATACAAACAAGTTGACACACATGGCGTTAAATAGCTACTAAAGGTAACCATTCTGAATGGAATTAAGTCAACACAGCTGGAGTTTTGTTTGTGAATCTTGTAGAGAGACGGTGACACTCTTCTATACCTACTGTGTTTTGAATCATTTCTTTCCTTCCCAATACTTTCCCATTATTCTGGTACAAGGTAATCTTGGTTTCATCTGCCCAAAGAATCCTGTTCCATAATTAAAGAGGCTTCCTAGCAAGTTTAATCTGGACTATATATATATTTACCTTTATGAGAATATCTCTTGACTGTACTTTACTAGCACTGACGTGTGTTTGGAAGAAATAGTTTCCATAAACTGAGTAGTGTTGCGTTATTCTATTTTTCTGATTTTAATAATATTTAATAGGTAGCATGTTGACATAGTAGTTAGCACGTCTGCCTCGCAGCAAAATGGTCTTGAATTCGAGTCCCGATCTTGGCGAGGGCATTTCTGGGTGGGGTTTGCTTTGGGTGCTCTGGTTTTTGACCTACAGTCCGAAGA
This sequence comes from Porochilus rendahli, assembly GCA_039654305.1. NCBI lineage: Eukaryota > Metazoa > Chordata > Actinopteri > Siluriformes > Plotosidae > Porochilus > Porochilus rendahli. The sequence continues at coordinate 13,897,940 of JBCNYG010000024.1, forward strand.
CATGCACATTAGGGTAAATGTGGAGATTGTGGACATCGGGGCTCCAGTGTAAACCCAGGTTTACGTGACAGCAACAGCAAGTTTTCCCATGATGAAGGAACTTATTTAGCCACATTTTACTTCAGTATTATGGTGTCATTGGTGTTTGAACTGATATCAAGTATATTTGAATCTGAGGTGAGGTTAAATCTTGCTGCTAGAGGTTAGAAAATTAACCTGACAGACTCAGTAATTTTATTAGTGATGCTAATAAAATAAAATGAAAAAAAATCCTATCTTCAGATTATTTAAATGATTTATTCCCCAAATCAGAATGATTTCATACTGTAGGATTATTGCGTACTTGTATATGCACTCACTGTGACTGCTGCTTACTGCTATCTGCCGTGGGAGGATGATGGCAGGCATATTGCTGATTGCACTTGCACTTACAGCTTATATTATACAGCTGCCTGTATGCCCCATGTCGGCATACTTTGTCTTAAATTTTTAGATATTGAGCTGATGATTTATATGGATTATTGCTCAAACTGTGTACTACCTGAGATTGTCTTTTTGCCCGTAGTTGCCCTATGCAAATATTCACAGGCTGAAGGGAATACGACGAGTGACACAGCGAATAAGACTGTGTCCTGCGGTCCCCATGGAAACAGCAGCAACTGCACAGGTAAATATTCTCGTCTCGTACCTCCCTGCTCATTTGCAATCATCTGCTTCACACCAGGCACTCTGAGTCAGTGTGACGCCTGGGAATTTCAAGAATTCCCTTCATCTGTAATCTATTCCTAGCCATTTGAAATTAAATCACCAGATGTTTAACTAATATTTATATAATGCTTAACAAGTATTTTTGCTTCAAAGGTCTCTTCCTATTATCTTGGTTTCAGCAGTGTTGAATTTGTCAAATTTGTCCGCTTTTCAGCCGTTGGACCCGTTAAAGCAGGGGACTCCAACCCTGTTTCTAAATATCTGCCCTCTGAAGACATTGTCCCAACATTAATCATGCTCGCCTGACCATCTGATTATTGCCTTAAGATATGCTTATTTAGAAGAGGTTGGCAATAAGACCTGCAGGAATGTAGCTCTCCAGGAACAGGGTTGGAGATTTCTGCCTTACATTCATCCCTCTTTTTCATGTGCACAGCCACCAGTAGATATCTTTCTTGCCCTATGGTCCCTGTTGTTATGATGCTTGAAGAACTCTCATCTGCATCACTATAGTCTACAAGTGCTGGCATTTCCATCTTTGCACCTTTTTGCAGCTCAGCCATGTGTTTTTACTGGTGAAACAAGGGAAACTGGTGGTTCAGTGGATAAAACTCTTGGTTAATGATCAGATGGTGGGCGGTTCAAGCTCCAGTATCACCAAGTCACCTCCGCTGGGCCCATTAACCAGGCTCTTATAACCCTCATCACTATGTACTATCACTACTGCAGTATAAATGAGATAAAAATGTAAGTCACTTTGGATAAGGGCATCTGAAAATGCCGTAAATGTAAATATCACGTCCTCTTAGGCAGTAAATGAAGAGGAATACTCTATATTGTGTTTGGCCTAGTGCAGATGCAGTCTTATGGACAGGCTAGGACAGATAGCTAGGTTGTATGGTTCACACCTGCCTTTCAGGAAGTCCCTTAAGAAGTATGACATCATAGTGCACACATGAAACAATGACATCTGTGTCATTTGCATAGATGACTACTCATTCCACTCCCTCTTTCTGAAAGCTGTAGACTGAACGTAGATTAACTCTGGTGTCTGTTTTGTGCTAAATGGACAGGAGATTTGCAATATCTTTCACAGTCCCATTAGACAGTTACAAACTCTGTTTCATCTGTGAAACTACTAACTTTACTTTTACATTTATGGGATTTGGCAGGTGCCCTTATACAGACATTAACTTAAAAAAAATCATATTTGTACAGCTGAGCAGTTGAGAGTTAATTGCCTTGATAGGGAAGGTAACACTTGACGGGTGGGAATGGGATACAACTAAGATAAGGCAAGTGAAATGGTCTTTACACTCCGACAGCAACAATATTAAATCTGAAAAGGGTCTCAAAATATATAATATAAAAATAAAAAATCTGAAAAGGCTCTCAAAATATATAATATAAAAATATAAAATCTGAAAAGGGCCTCAAAATATATAATGTAAAAATATAAAATCTGAAAAGGGTCTCAAAATATATAATATAAAAAAGAAATGTGAAAAGAGTCTCAAAATATATCCGTCATCAGTGGCCATCCTATAAAAACACAGATCAACCGCTGCATCGCAGTCAGCTTGGAAATAGCCAGTCAAATGCTCCCACATCTCCTCTTTATTCATGACCGTACATGACCCTACTGCGCATGAACCAGTAGTCAGAGCTGGCTTTGAAAGGAACTCCGAGAGCAGGAGAGGATTTAGCCTGAACCCTGAAGAGACGCTATTTTCATATTTTGCTAACTTTACAGGTGACCAACCCCAGCTTTAATGCGTTTGTGTACCATCACAGCCGTTGTCCATTTTAGTGCCAGTATCGCTAGAAGCACATTTCATTTGGGGTTTTGCCAAAAATTCCCAGCAGGTTGTTCATGAGGATGTCCCCGGGTCATAGTCCTTGGTATGTAGTGTTTTTCTGTTTTTACAGTAACTCCTTCCGTGGTGTACATATTTGAACCGTTACAGAGGCATGTCTGATGAGATTTGTGTGCTCTGGGCAGGGCTAAGTGTTGTGTAGCTAAAAGCATCTTTCAGAGTTTTACTGTATACTACACAGAAATGTAAGTAATCTGTAATGGTTTGTTTATTGCCTCATTTAAAGTTTTAGTATATGCTAAATTTAATATGTGGAAAAACAAGAGAAACAATTTTAAAATTACTTTATTATGGTTTATTTTTAACCGTTACAAACCCTGACTGTCCATCATTTTGATTCAAGCATTATCCACTCAGGATATATATTAGTATATACTACACAGGAAAGGTACAATCAGGTTTGTCCACTATCTTGGGAATATAAAGTGTTATTCCTAGTGGCTAATGTTTGAGTCAAAGCTGAGGTTGGTGCAAATAATATAATCACTGCATGCTTTTAAAGTAAAAATAAACCACAACAATCTGATATTTTCTTTTTCATGTGTTTTTCCTAGTATATGCTCAGTCACCTTTATGGAGCACTGTTTACTTTAGTTTCTGAATAGGTAGGTTGCACAGACCAGAATAGACACTGTTAGCCACACAGTTAGCTAATAGCCAGTTCAAGGTGCAGAGCTCATCTGACCTGCCTGAGTTTCATGGTTAATAGATGTAAATATAATCTATAGAAATAGATATTTGTAATTTAGTGCAGTTTGACCATTAGTACAACGGCATATACTAGGTTGATATCACATACAGAAAAAATCTTCTCAAATGCTTTTTTAACAGAGCAAGGAGCTTTTAGCACATTTCTAAACATCTTGGTTACATTTTTACTTTGCATAAAGAACCGAAATTATTTCACAGAAACCAAATACCACCAGAGTCAAAATTATTAGCCGCCTTAAGAATTGATCTTTTTGTTAATCCATATGTTGTGCAGTGATGTGCTTTAACTTTGTGATTCTTGAAGCTTGTTAAACCAAGTTAAAACTGAGGTTTATGTCCCAGTGTACACACAATATAAAAGCTACAGTAAAGCTAGTATTTCACAGAACGGTGAATTCTAATGAACATAGCAAATTTTGGGTTTTGTAAGTGTTTGTGACGCTAAAAACTGCTAGTGAACCATTTAGCAACCGTATACAAACAGTTTTTCTTATCGCAAAGAAATTTTAAACATGTGACACGTTGCAAATTAATTTTTCCACAAACAGTTACAAATGTCTACAAAACAAATGGTTGTAATGCCGGGTTACTAAAGTTCTTTTTGCTTAACCTAGTAGTAAACACAGTGCTGGGGAGAGTTTGCTCAACTTTTAGGTTTTTTTTTATAGGGTTTTATAGGGTCAGTCAATAATTATTTTTCCCCTCTTCTTTTTTTGTCATGTGTTGACAGCTGCAGTTGCAAATCAATCAATTCTTCTTCAATGCCAGCAGCACGTTGGGCTTCTTCCTGACAGAAATTCATTTATATATTCTTGAAGTCTGTCTCCGGTATCAGGGAGGATTTGCTCACCTTTTTTTATAGGGTTGGGTGGTTTAGTAGTTTCAAGTTTTCAAGTTTCAGGTTTATTTGTCATGTACAGGTAACAATGAAACATCACTACCGGCAATGAAATTCTTGGACTGAGAGCACCCTCAAAATTGCACTTAAGAACAGAAAAAAATATTGCACATAAATTTGCGCCTTAGCTAATAATTGTACTGGTATTCGTTCATTTGTTTGTTGCAATGTTTTTTTTCTTTAATCATTAATTATATGTGGGATTGTTTCTGACCGCTTGCCTACATGTCCGATCCCTGTCAAAATTTATAAGCAAATAAAATGTAAGAAACAACACCGGGAAGCTGTCAGTGAATTTAAAAATGCCCAAATATCCATTTTAGAGAGTGCAGGAGCACATTTAATAAGCAGGTGTTTAATATTTATGCTGCAATAAAAATCTATTAACTTGATATCTGACTAATAAACAATCAGCGACCTAATGAATCAAATGTATTCCTGAAGTCATAGATTTGTGCATCATCACGCTCGAAGCCTTATTCCGTTGTGGCTGATTTTCCCCCACAATTCTCAGCAGTATAACAGAAGCGATTAATAATTAAATCAGTAGTTAATATTTATGGTTTCTTTCTGGCTTTGGAACGACACACTAAGTTCTTGGCATTAATATGATTAGAGTCCTATCCTGAATAGTGTATTATTGCACTGAATATTGGCATTTGAACATATTTGCAAATATGGTTTAAATGTGGAACTCTAAATATGCAAATGAGCCTGAATATTTTATTAGAAAAATTGAGACAGAACTCTGACACCATGATGGTAAAATTGAATATATAAAAAAAAA
>JBCNYG010000024.1:14139591-14152073 GCA_039654305.1 Porochilus rendahli
AGAGAGAGAGACAGAGAGAGAGAGAGAGAGAGAGAGAGAGAGAGAGAGAGAGAAACCTGGCTGCTCTGCACCGGGCAACTTGGGGCTCAAAACTTAAAAGGGAGGGAGCTATGTGGGAGGGGCTAGGAGAAAATACAGAGAGAGAGAAAGAGAGAGAGAGAGAGTGCCAAAGACAGCAATTGGAAGAAAGAAAGCGAGACAGATAGGAGAAGAGCAGGGGGAAAAAAATCGTTCACACACACACACACACACACACACGGACCTTCAAAGCCGAGGGCATTTCATAGACTGCCTATTAGCTCAGGAGATTACATCTGAGGCCCTGCACTGAATAAATAAGGTGAGAAGAGTGGCAGAGCTCAGTCACTTCAGAGGGAGAGAACCATCCCGCTCCACCTCAGGAACCACAACTTTAACTTCAGTAAAGAGCAGGACACACAGGAGGGACTCTTCACATAGAGAAGAGGAGAGGAGTGGAAGAGGCACGCTTTCTTTTACTGCCCACACAGACTCACTTGCAGAGGGACCAGGGATTACACGAGTTTTGGATTCTCGAAGCTTCTGTCAAGAAAAGATCTGCAATTCCTGATTTAAATTAAATGTGGGCTTTTTGTCTTCAAAAATCATTTTTTCCTTCTCCTTGATTTTTTAAAAGGTTGACTGGACCTTTAATAGGTTGACGGGCACCACGGGTCCGTCTCCAGAGGGCAAGAAGCTGAGTGAGCCGAGGTATGGATGTTGACACCTTCCTTTCGGACGTGAAGGGAACCAGGTCCAGAGTAGGAATCGACATTTACAGTGGACACACAGGGCTCTACCCCCTGGGCTCTTACCTTCTCCCAGGCAGTTCTCCAGCATGTACCTTTCTGTGAGGCTCTTCCCAGTCCTCCACCCTCCAGTACAATGTGCACATGGAAAGTGACTAAGAGAGCTGCAGCCTGGGTTCGAGTGTCCTCCCTGTCCTTGCTGCTGCTGTTGCTCATGCTCACATTCTCGGCTCTGCCCGTGGCGTGCCATGATACCCGCAGGGCCACGCGTACCTCCAGGGTTGCCAATAATTCATCTTCGACCGCAGTGGTTGTGGGCCGGCACGTCCGCAGCTACAGCCACCTCACAGGAGATGTGCGCCGCAGGAAGCTTTTCTCCTACCAGAAGTTTTTTCTCAGGATTGATAAGAATGGCACTGTCAACGGCACCAAGAACAAGGATGACCCGTTCAGTGAGTAGAGTCCATGCCATTTTCGAATGGTTTCTCCTTTTTCCTCCCTTTTCCCTTAACATGTGGTACCTACATAGGCAAAATGTTTCCCAGGATATAGTGTAGTTTATTTCCTCAATGCCTTTGATATTTGTCCACGGACACATAATAAGAACCTTACCTGAGCTTGTGGTGGCAGCAGTTACCACATTGTTTGAAGGTTCAGCTTTGTATTTAAAACAGAAACTTTTTCCTTCAGTTTTTTTTCTCTCGGCATAGATTTATTCATAGCAGAATTTCTGGAACCAATTAGACATAACAAGGGAGCCCCTTTTTTTTTGCAGTAAAACTCATCAATTTAAATTCAGCACAAAACTGGCAATATATTTGTGTCATCATTAAAACTTGCAGCACTCCAAAAATCGCTTGGATGTAACGCATTTTAGTAATCTGATTTGATCTCATCTTAACGTCAGGTCTTGTTATTTTAGTTTTGCTTTCTTTGGGTTAAAATACTCCATTAGTCTCCATTTTAAGTTTACTCTTGGGCTTAAGCCCAGGCTTCCGAATTAAGGTCAAACACCTGGCAAGCACCCCCCCCCACCCCAACCCGCCCTGTACACTTTTCCGTTGCTTTGCTGTGCGTACATTGGTCCTAATAAAAAGTACTTTGGCATATGGAACCCATGTGCATGAGGTATTTATTACAAATGGAGAGCACTGGAGCCCTGCGAGACGTGGCTGCAGGTAGTTCAATTAGAGAAACCACCTTTTCATGGCCTCTGAATTAAGCGATGAGGCAAGTTGAAACTCAATCAAGTGTTTATTCCATTAAAGTGATTTTTGATGTCTAAATGATAATAAAATGAACCAAATGACCCAATTTATCCTCTTATCACCTATAGAGGGGTAATGGCTACTCTTCATTAGATTTCCCCTTGCAACTGCTTACCACATGTGAACATAAAGCAGTTGTGATTAGCTCCCACAGTGAGCTCAAGGCACAAACCATGCTGGTAAATGTTCCAGCCAGATGCACGAGAGGTTTCAGTGTGGATTCGCATCTTGTCTTGGTTGCCGTCACAGCAGAAGTATGGAGATAGCCTGAAGGAAAGCTAGGAATTGTTTCTTCAAAACAGATTCAGACATTTAAGCTCAGGATAGCTGTGTATGCCCACGAGGTAGTAGCAATACTCTCTGCAAAGCATAAGTGTGCGGCTTTTGCGGTTTGTTTATTCTGTAATCACAACCCATCTTTGCCGTCTATAACAAGTCTGTAAAACCAACTCGCCAGGAATGTTATGGCAAAACCAGCATCTTTAGAAAACGGGTTGTGCTGCATGATAGTCAGAGCTGGAGATTATTTTAAACTTTCAGTTTGCAGTGATAATATTTCTTAATATTCGAGTCAGTCTGCATAGTGTATTCCCATAGACATCTGTGTATAGGGGCATCACATGAGTGATGACCTCAGGCTAGGTTACCATCCTGAGTGTTTTAAAACAGTTGGTAAAATAAGTAATTGGGCGTTATTATTTTGTTTTGTCATGACACTCAAATCATACAATGTTAACACTTTCATCACTGACATCAGTTCTAATCTCAAAAAAGTAATTAAAAAAATTCTTGCTATCACATCATTGTCATGGAATAATAAAATTATTGAAAGGTTGCCTTTGGATAGGTTGAATGACTGGTGCATAACTTGCACGTACGTCATACTAACCTGTCTACTTTTAAATTATTTTAAATAAATTGTGAAAATATATCATACTTCACCCAATCTAGTAATTGCTTAATATTCTAACCATAACCACTAGGTATGAGCAGTCACAAGTGCTGCTTATATCATACCATACCATTACTACAGTAATAAATAAAGTTAGGTCTAAAGTCTAGCGTCTAAATCACTACAAACAAATAATCCAAAAAAAAGAAGAAAGAAAAAGAAGCAGGTGCACCTCCATGCTAGGCTAAAGCGAACTTAGCTGGCTTTTGCATTCATTCAAGAGTTATTTCGTAGAAAGCAACAAAATTAGGAATTAAAATATTTCAGGGTTATAATTTCAGGAATTAGTTTTTTTCCATTAAAAACTTTATTTGCCTGCTGTGAGGAACAGGCCTCCAATCCTCAGCATTGCCAGATGTCAATGACCAGGGGAGAGCCCATCATAAGTGACGTGTGATGAAGGAGAAGGGCAGGACTCCATGCTTTGGTTAAATTTAATCCTAGCTGGCCGCTGAGGTACGTCAAGTGCAATGTGGAAATAGTTTTTAAATTTGAATGAAACACTACAAATATTGTATTTCTCACAATCCAGCGAGTGCACAGAGAATAAAACAGTTGTTCCACTCAATCAGATATGGCTGAAAGCTAGTTCAGTGCTGTGTGTTTCGCCAGACTCTCAATACATCTCGGCTTTGAAGTTGCGCAATAACTGTTACTTATCCTGAGTGGATAATGCTTAAGTTGAAATCACAATGCAAATGTGCGTGGTCATACTTTAAAAAATATGAAAACTGAAAAAAAATATGGCAAATAATCACATTTTAAAGTGATTTTCTTGTGTTTTTGCAGAATGCGTACTAAAACGTTTTAATGAGTTTAAAAAGACACCATTATGGTTTTCCGATATTGCTGCGTAGTGTATACAAAAGATTTGAATGATTTTAAAAAGCCGCTGTTACACGTTGTTTCCCTGCTTGTGAACTGCAGTAAATTGGTAAGAGTGACATGGGTGCCCAAGGCTCAGTAATGTTGCTTGATCTCACAGAAGAGCTACTGCCAAAACTGTTAACGCTGGCTATGATCAAAACGTGACAGAACATACAGCCGAATGCATATGGTTCTGCCTATCCACAGACCAGTAAGGCAATGAATGGTGGTGTGTGTGTCTATCTCTCTCTCTCTCTCTCTCTCTCTCTCTCTCTCTCTCTCTCTTTCTCTCTTTCTCTCTCTCTGTATATATATATGTGGGTGTGGGTGTTAAAAGACAATATATACTCAGTATATGCCATAATATGATCACACTGGAGAAACAAGCCTTAGTGTGATGAAGCATCACTCATTTACAGACTCAGAGAGCCTCTTTGTCAGTGCCAGAGTGCTGTGCCAGTCTTCAGCCGACTTTAGTTCTACAATCTCGCGATCTACAAAAGAACTTGCAGTCAAATCTAAAGTTGTAATCTAATCCCAGCCATATTGTTTGATTTCTCCCTCTCAGAATCCATTTGGTCAGTATCACTTCGTCACATTGTTGTTTTCAAATTTGCAATCTCCCAAAAGGCGTTTTTAAACATGGCCTCAAATGCTCACGCTGCTGGAAGTCCGAGCTGTCCTTGGCATATTGAGCCCACTGGTAAACAACAGTCTCACTGTGATGTTTTTTGGACTGAAAGAAGCAAAATCAACCAAACTTACAGCCTGGAATTTCTTTTCCCTTCTTCATTTTAGGGATGCCTCTCGGTTTGTATTGTTCCAGAATTTAAACCATGCAGTTCTGGGGGAAAATTACACTTTAAGTCCAAATCCAAGCAGCAGGAAACTCTTAATGATCATTAGGCTTTGACATGTTTGACTGAGCATATTTAGCCATTTAGGGTTCAACTACTGGTTGTGGGGTCCAGAGTGCAGAGGTCTATCCAATCATCATGTCAACTTGTGGGCTGGACATCAAACAGAGGTCAGTGTGGTGGTCATTTCCCCCTTTCTACCCCCACTGCTTAGTCCATTTAGAGCTGGTTGAATCTATTAAGGCTCAATAAGCAACCAATATGGTGCCAGCTGCAAGAAAGTGAAATGAAGCCAAAATTAATTTGGTGGCCAGTGGCCCTCTTGGATGGTTTCAAGGCATAACACCTCATCTGTCTGCTCATGTTTTTTTTTGTACACGCATTTCAAACATTACAGATGTGGTTGTTACCATAAAGGACATCCATTTGGGTATAATCCACTGCATTGCTAGTTTTGGAAATATATCAAATGTAAGAAACATCACCTTTTGCTTGCAGTTTGAGCGGTTGGCATTGCCGTTGAACTTGAATGGGAAGCTGCTGTGTTATTAAGCACATCATCTCAGCAGGGAGGATTTCAGCTTCCGCTCTTCGACAATATGAGATTGTCAAACTGCAGCCAGGGTACCTACGTCTCAGCCAATGTCATACGAAGTGGGGAATATGTAGACTCTTCTTCATGAGATCGTGCTGTATGTGCACTTTGGTTAAAAAAAAGGGATTTACTGGTTGTGGATGGTTGTCAAAAAGTAAAAAAAGTAATCACTGGTCTGTTTTTACATTGTGTTTGTGGAGATTTTTTATCAGCCCTCTCTAAAATCTTTTATCCAGACCTTTTGTGCTCTTCGACCAACCTTACAACTCCTCCACAGATCCAAACCATACAACGTATTATTCAGCAGCTATCTAGAAATCAGTGGCTAAGTATGTATCAATTTCTTCAAAAGACATGTCAGTTAGTAGCTACTAAATATTTAAAACCATACCACATTAATATAAACATGTGCTTTTAACTCAATCAGTTCCATCTCCTCTCGGTGCAATGTCTTGTTTTTGCTCTATTGAAAGTTCACAGCAGAGGTATGGGAGACCAGATGTATGCCTAACCTTTGACCCCATAACTTTAAGCAAACGGCTGGTTGTAGCATGGCTTGTGCTGAGGAGGAACAGCTCTGTCTCCCTCTCAGTGCTGTTTATTTTACACAACTGACTATTAGCCTGTGGACAGACCTGAAATTGCAAGATAAAGTTTTCCAATTATAATGCCCTGCTTTTTGCAGTCACGTATTATTTTATCATAAGATTAATGCAGGAGAAGTGGAATATGTTTCATTGTGTGTTGTCTGAGACATTAAGGAGATATATTTCCTTCTCCTAATTATTTATCACGTCACAGCTAATTATAAAACCATAGATGGTGTTATGCTGTCAGGATGACTTAACGTTTATTCTTCTGACTTTCAACATACAGTTGAATTCCAGTGTAATTTTTTTCAGATTTGCAGGGTTCTCTCAGGAAAATGTGGTTGACTAATATGGCTCAGGGAGCATGCTGGTTTTTTTGGCGAGGTGCACCACAAGTCATTCTAGCTGTGAATTGAGTGAAGCTTTTCCCAGGCACATCTTTACATCATCATCAGGGTGAATTCCAGTGCAGAGTGCAGTTGGACAAATGGTGGTGGTGGTGGTGGTGGTGGTGGCAGTGGGGTGGTGTGGGGGGGCTAATGGACACATCAAAGCTAGCAAACTAAGTGATCAGGGATGTGACCAGGGATGGACGTCCCAGTTTTTAAAGAAGCAAGCAGGAATGCTGGCTAATTATACATTGTGTGAACAAAGGGCAGTCTGGGCAACAGGAGGAAGCTTATCCTAAGGCAACTGGTGGCTGGAGCAGAAGTCCTGGGTTTTATCTGTCACAGATCCTATATCCTGCTCATGTTCACCCCCAAATATTTAAAATGAGAGGCTGCTAATGCAGCATGTTCTCACACGGGGATCGCACTGGTCTCTGTCTGCACTAGTGCCTGCCTTGACATTTAAGAGCCTGTGACTGGAGTCAATTCACAACCAGTGAACACGTGTGTGTGTGTGTGTGTGTGTGTACACGATTGGTAGTAACAACAAAAGGTACAGGAGAAAAAGTGAGTACTTTCCAAGACCAGCAAAGGTGTTACGACGATTAAGGTCCAGATGCCTTTGTGCCTCAAATCACTTGCCACCTCTCTTCGGTTACTGCCCAACATATACGGTGGGAGTTTTCCACCTTTTTTACACCTCACACATCCTGTGTAAAAGTTATGAATCTGGATTGGAGGATTGTTTCTTTTGTCCTTTGTTCTGGAGCGATTGTCAGCAACATGACCATGATTCGCATTCATATAAAAGGAACAGCTGGCGTTGTGGAACAGGGGTGTGACGTTCATGACATTCTTCTTTTCAAGACCAGAGAAAATTCAAAACTTTAGCGTTTAATGTCTGCACGCATTTAGTGTTCACTTGTTGATTTCCTACATCATTTTTTATTTCTCCTCCAACTAGTTTCCGATTACACAAAGAGTGGTTTAAATGTGCATAGATAGCAAAAGCACCTCAGCATTCAGTTCACCTGCAGTTCGTGAGTTGAAAGCAATGCCAGTAGGCTCATGGTATGATATTTCCAACGCATATTACATTATTTATACCACAGACCTCGACAATCCATTGTGTTACATCACAAATCTGATTGTGGAATGCCACTCGCTATGCTACGCTATACACTTGTGAGGCTTTATGCTGATTTTATTTGGTTCAGTGGACACCATCAAGGCCACATATTGAGGGGTCAACCTTATGGCGCTTTAATATAGTTTGCTTTAAATATGTCCATAATGATTCGTTAATTATGATGTGTTTCTTTTCCCTTCTTGGAAATTAAATTGGTTCCTGAACTGGGTGTGTTACAGGCTCGTTCCTTTCTTATTGAAGGGAAAAATACTTTTCAAGCTGCAGAAATGAAGTAGTTAGTAAAAGTAGCACACAGAAATTCAGTATATACACATTACAAGCTGCCAGTGGAAACTTTTTATAGAAGGAAAATTTAAACTTATTATTGTATTGTTTATCTGTGTCCCTGTGGCTGCCCTCAAATGGAGAAAAGCAAACAGGTTTATAGAGAACGGATGAAGTGCACTTCATAAACATTGTTCTCACTGCCGTGATGTGAGTCATCACAAATTGATGTGTTGTGAGTCAACAGAAATTTCTTGGTTAGAAACTAAATTAAGTCGTTCAAGAGTCAAATTTTCAATTCCAAAACAATGATCAGTTAAAACTTTGAAATCATATTATTTGATGTTAAAAAAAAAAAATTAATGTCTACATGCAAACAGCACACATCTAAAGTTTATGGTGCGGCGTTCAATGTTTTCCAGCATGTTGTGAAATTCTCAAGTGTCTTTCTTCGAGATCACAATTTCTTGGCAAAGACAGAAATGTGTAGCACAAAGTGATAACTGAAGACACATGAAGGTTGATGTTATGGCCTTTCAGCAGATTTCCACTCTTTAGTTGATAAATTGTTTGATGGGAGGAAATCCATATAGTGAATTTGAAGCAAAGTGATGAATCATGGAGTTGTTAAAACTTTAAAGAAAGACAAGCTTAACTTTTGTAGACTTTTTTTTGTAAACGAGACTTTTTTTTTTTTTTTTTAGAAAAGTATAATCATATCTTAAATATAATCATATTGTCTTTTTAAATTATTCCAGTCTGTTTCACATTTTTTATGTGATTTTTATTAAACAAAGAAGAGGGCATAGTTGGTCTTATGAGGGCATAATTGCCCATATGCTCATCAGTGCTTATTGAATGAGTGTGTGATAGCCTCACGTTGTAACTGTCTGGCTCAGTAAAGCCTTTAAAGGGGTTTCCACTTTGCAGTTTATATGACAAAATGTGCCTCTCTTATCGTATTAAGTTGAAGAGACAAAGAAAATAGGCTGAAGAGGCAACTAGTCTTTATAGGCACTATAACATACATTAAATGGAACAGGTATAAACTACTTAGGGAAGTGCTGTTATACAATTGCTGTTAAACAACTTAGTTTCATTACACCACTTCTTTGTTGACTATTTTACTGTAACAGCATGTCACTGTGGCCCTCAGTGTTCAGTGTGTACTCCACTTTCTCCCAGTGTCGTCTGAGAGGCTCCAGCCTCCTCACAGCCCTAATGGTATTAAGTGGTTCAGCAAACGAGTGAGTGAGAGTTCGTAGTAGTTAGTGTTCATAGTAAGTAATTGCTTTAAGATGCTCAGCGGCACAGTAAGTAGTATCGCCACTTCACAGATCCTGGGTCTTGAGTTTGAGCCTGAGATCACTTCACCGCCTTTACGAAGTGTGGTCCATGTGTTTTTGTATGGGAGTCCATCCCTTTAAAAACATTCTAGGTATGAATGTGTATTCATAGGACTGGCTCTGGATTAACCATTACTTTGACCATGGTGAAGCATTTAGGAGTGTGTGATTGAGTGAGCGATAGTTTTATCTTTGGCCTTATTTAGTCATTTATCATTAAAGCTTCCTGAGAAATATCAGTGATTCCTGTTAAAATAATGCCTCAGGTGGTGGGAGCGCCATGTTGAAGCCAGCACTTCTTTTATATCTGGGGAAGGGCATTCAGTCCACCTCGGCTATTTCCGACGCTTATCATTGAGGGATTCCACAAGTGACCAGCATACTCTCAGGATAGTCGTTGGTTATAAACTGATAAATTAGCTCAGTATTAAGTATTAGCTGATTCCTTTTTCATCTTGAAATGATTGTTTAAGCCCACACAGGCCGTTAAAATAAACGGGTGATTATAATGCACTACTTACTGGTTCAGATGGATACAAAAACTGGTTCAATCCCTGCTGAATTTCTCCAAAAACTCAAGAAAGTTCTCTGCCAAAATGGAGCTTAGTGCACGCAACGCACTATTAGAATAGCAGAAACTGCTTAAAATAGCCAAGGGAGTCAAGAATGAGCCACCAGTTGCTATATATTGTGATACCTTTTTTGGTATAGTACACAAGTGGCTTTTGCCAGTTCCTATATATTACCCCGTAGAGAAAAAAGATTTGTTGGTCATTATTGGTTCTGATGACAATTTCAAATAAGAAATTATAGACATAGCATCAAAAATCATCTTTGACTTATTTGTAACACTTAAATAAAAATTTTTTTGGCTGTTTCCTCAGTAACTTCCTATTACTCTCAGTTATGGATAATGAATTGTACAATTCAACCGTGGCAGTGAGAGCAACCCTTTTTAATATTGAGCAAGAACACATGGTCATGGGAGGGAAGTCATAACTAAAGAATGGAGCAGTCGTTCTAGCACTCAGCTCCAGGAGCCGTGGGGGTCTGCAGTGGCCAGATCAAAGGTGCAAGCTGGTGTCATCAGGAGCCAATGCAGGGTCAACACCAATGACTACTTTTAATGGGGACCCTGTTTCCTTTATGGTCTGGGAACCAAAGGGCTAATTGATAAGACATGTCTGTCATAGGAGCTGCAGTTCAGACTTCCCAGGACAATTAAGCAATCTGACATGGATATATGCCCTGGCTTGTTAGGGGTGTTGACGAAAAAAATGGCAAAAGAAGAAAAATAATATGAAAGGAAGACACACAGAAAGAAAAGAGGCAGACAGACAGAGAGAAAGAGGGAAGAAAAGAAAGAGAGCGGACATTGCAATGAATAGATAAGTGCAAGCTAATCACTGCTTTTTAAAATCACAGAACTGTCGTCCCCCCCCCCCCCACCCCAAACACAAACTCACTCACTAACACGCCAGGACACCGTTGAGTCTACGGGTCTCTTTACTCAGCTACTAAACACAAAGCATTTCTTTTTTTGTAATCATCCCAAGATGCGATAAAGTGTTTTCTGTCACTCTGCCAAGTGAGCGTAGACGGGCGTCAAGCATGAGGGTGGCCACCTACAGAGCATGAGGCAAGAGCCAGGTCTGCCTATACCCTAAAGCACTCGGCACAAAACAGATGAGGAACTGGATCAAAACCGGACCAAAACCCTCAAAATGCACGCATGTGCTTCAGACACGTGGCCAGGGAATTGAACTTTACACAGTGCAGTGTTAAATGCAGAGATGCTTTTAAACCATTGTAATCCAAACCCTGAGGAGTTTAAACCAATGATAGCAGAGGGATTATGTTGCACCATAAGAAACACTTCAGCAAACACTGTGAACAACTCCATCATTTTAAGACCGACACAGAAATCAAATGCCAGCGCTTAATATACATATTATAAACCTTTCACTGGACCCAGAGAGCCGTTAGCACAGTCTTTTGTGCATTAACACATCCTGGAGTCTGTTGCATTGTAGGGGGTCCTGCCATTTTTAAGGAATCTGCCATATAAAAACTATATGCACAGGTGTTTTTTTCTAGCTAACGTCCAAAAAATGTGGATTAGATAAATGTAGCCTAGTCCCAGATTGCATTTTACCACGCTTTACTGTAAGCAATTGACCATTAGAGAGAAAGAGAGAGAGATAGAGCAATTCTTCATATAATTAAATTTCCAACCTGTGCAATTTGTCTAGGTATGTCTGTGCTGTATAAGCTCAAAAGTCCCAGATGACATGAGCATGTCTGCATGGTGTCAATAATAACTTGGATATTGTTTTGGATGGAGACTGACTCTAAACTTCTCAATGACATAAACATCCATTACACCAAATGTGTCGAGTTGATTTTTGTACAATACAGTGATCAATATATATATATTTTTTTTTTTTTCAAAGAGTACTCAAATGAAGACTTAGAAAAATCATATCTTGTATCTTGTGACAAAATCTTTCTTTTTTCTCTTACATTTTTACATCTTTTGATGTTGAGCTTCTTTTTAACTTGTGAGTGCAGGCAGATGAAACGGTTGCGGTGATCAGCAAATGGGCTGTAAAAGAAATTTCCCTCTTTTTGATCTAACTTACCACATCAAACAGCTCAATGTGGGAATATATCATACAGGTGTAAGTGCACTGAAAGAACCCAAGCAACTCACAGTTTGACATCCTACAGGTTCCTAAGAGGAGAAGTAGACTGGGAGTGTTAGATATAACATCACTAGTAGAGCCTGTGTGTGTGTGTGTGTGTGTGTGTGTGTGTGTGTGTGTGTGTGTGGGTGGGTGGGTGGGTGGGTGGGTGTGTTTATATTCTGATACATACACCATAACAATATCGCCCTGTGCAGATTCATGCACACTCATCACAATCACAGTCCACACTGCCACTCTTTGATCAGAGGATTATTCTGCTCTAATCCCAGCAGCTTTGTCATACAGTCTCTGTTCTTCCTCTTTCATGCTGTCACTCTCTCTTGCTGGCAAACCTGGGGCAAGGGAGGGCAGAGAGAATCACACTAGATTCTCTTACATCTCTCTTCAGATGGCTGCAACCTGAGTCTGTACGGAAGGACGACTCTTATATCCCGTCTAATCCTTCTCTTGTGTCCTTGCTGATGCAGGTGGGGCTTAAAGAAATGGACAGGAGTGATAAATAAATGCAACCAAGACATGTTTAGTGCTTGAAATTAGCTTCATAGGTTTTGTTCTATAAGGTCTAGTTCATTCATTCATTCATTTTGCGAACCGCTTATTCCTGATTAGGGTCGCGGGGAGGCTGGCGCACATCTTAGCCGACTCTGGGCGAGGGCGAGGTACACCCTGGACAGCTCGGCAGGCCATCACAGGGCCATCAGTCACACAACCATTCGCACTCACACTCAC
>JBCNYG010000024.1:14291182-14303475 GCA_039654305.1 Porochilus rendahli
GGATCCGTGAACAGAAAGGGGTGTGGCAAGACAAGATGATCTACAGATGGGGTCCCAGCTCCTAATCACCCCCGTCTCCCAGATAATGTGAGGATTGTCAGCCATGGAGACCCTAGTATGAGAGGGTGATGAGTACAATCGAGGAGGTGGAATGAGATGGATTCTGTGTGATCCCCGCCAATAGACATGAGAAGGGGCTCTGTCCTGTGGGTGACCCGGCTTAGCAACTGGTCATTCTAAGTACAGATGGAGCCTGGTTAGGAGACTAACTTCTCCTTAATCCCCTACCCCCTGGCTAAAGAATAATCCATCAGGTTTACATCGGCCCCCGAATTGTTGAATGCCTGGATGGAAGCAGGAGGGGGAGCTAGCTCCGCATTAGGTGTCGAAGACCGGTTCAGCTGTGCGCTCATCAGACTCACCTGCGCGCACACGTCCTGTTGAAAGAGGTCCTGGCAGTCCGCGAGCTCCAGCACTCCCGTGGCTATTGTAGACAACTGGGTCTCATGGGCTTTGATCTGTAGCTCCTGTGACTTAAGCACTTGGCTGATTGGACCTCTGTCCGTTGGGTCTATGTCTGGCCAGAATAAGGTTAGCTGTAATGTTATGCTGATACCAAGAACTGGTAGACCCAAATGCAGGACAGAAACGATAAGATCAGGTGCAAACAGGAATCCTTTATTAAAAACAAGGCTTAATGTGGTACATGAACAGTCTAAGAATAATGGCTGGATTGTGGTGTGGTTACAAGAAACACTTTTCTTAATGACGGCACAACTTCGCTCTATGAAGGCACAAGTGCTCACTCTCTGACAGCCCAAGAGGATCTGGCGATCTGAACAAGCTACCGGGGCCCCTTTTATCCTCCGGCGGGATGAAGAACAGGTGAGCTATTTAGGGCAGAGCCTGTAATCAGAGAGACACACAGGGGAGAAGCGAAAGCAGTTCAAACAGACAGACATGACTTAAATCCTACGGCGGGACATCATACATCCAGACAGTAACACATTACAGTAATTCAATCTTGAGGTTATAAAAGCATGAACAAGTTTTTCCACATGCAGTGACATCATATTTCTTATTTTATTAACATTTCTGAGATTAACGAACGCTATCATAGTAATATTATCTACATGAGCTTCAAATGAAAGACCAGGGTCAATAATCACTCCAAGGTCCTTTACCGCTACACACGCCGAAACTGAAACACCATCCAAACTTACTAGTAAGTAAGTACAAACTAATCAGAAACCTTATTTTTAGCTATCTGTGATCCAAGTACAAGTACTGCTGTCTTATCAAGAGTTTAATAAAAGAAGGTTTGTAAGCATCCAGTGTCTAATGCCCTTTACACAATTCTCAACTTTATTAAGCTGGTGTCTCCCAGCTGGCTTTGCTGAAATATATAACTGGGTATCACCAGCATAAAAATGAAAGCTTATACCATGTTTTCGAATAATATTACCCAGAGGGAGCATGTATATAAAAAAAGAAACAGGCCCACGACAGAACCTTGTGGAACACCAAAGTTAACATTAGAATGTATAAAGAATTGACAATTTACATATACAAACTGATAACAGTCAGTTAAATAAGATTTAAAACAGTTCCCTTAACTCCAACAACATTTTCTAGTCTATCAAAAAGAATTGTATGATCAGTACTATCAAAGGCTGCAGTATCAAATAAATCAAGTAACACAAGCAGGAAGATACAGCCATGGTCAGAGACCACCAGTAAATCATTTATCACCTTAACAAGTGCTGTCTCTGTGCTATGATGGGGCTCAAATCCTGACTGATATTTTTCATGAATGTTATTCCTACATAGATATGAATATAAGTGTTGCGCTACAGCTTTTCTAAGATCTTGGAGATAAAAGAGTGGTATAGTTGGACAGCTGATATGGGAATTTGTCTCCATTGTCTTGGATATTTTAAGGTCCAGATTATTGTTGTCACACCATCGCTGCAGTTACCGGACCTCCTTCCTGTTGACTGACTCATCGTTATCTGTTGTCAGACCTATGACGGTGGTGTCGCCAGCGAATTTGATGCTGGTGTGAATGGGGAAACACTGTGCTTATTGTAGCGGGGGACTTTAATAGTGCCAACCTCAAACGCGCAGTGCCTAACTTTTATCAGCACATCAGCTGCTCCACCAAGGCTGAAAGGACAATGGACCACTGCTACACAACAGTCAAAGACAGTTACGAGGGACACTAGTGGATGACACAGTGGATAAATCTCTGCAATTTTGAGATTCTATATAACATATAATTTGGAGCTTGTCAGTGGAACAAAACTGCATCCTACAATGTGTGGTGAAGGAGGCAAAGCAACGCTATGGACAGAAACTAGAATCACAATTTTAACAGAGTAGCTCTTGAAATATGTGGCAGAGGTTATACTATGATGGAATACATAATACCATCATTCAGATCAGTGATTCTGTCCATTTGTATGAGGGCTGTGTGGAGGGCTGTATTGATGGCATCCTCTGTTGACCTGTTTCCTCTGTATGCAAACTGATGTGCCTAAAGATCAGCAGGGATGGCAACCTTAAAGTGAGACTAAACAAATCTCTCAAAACAATTGGTGATGATGGGGGTTAGGGCAACTGGGAGATAGTCATTCAGAGAGCTCACTGTGCTCTTCTTCAGCACTGGAATGATGGTGGCTGTC
The DNA here is from genome assembly GCA_039654305.1 of Porochilus rendahli. Lineage (NCBI taxonomy): Eukaryota > Metazoa > Chordata > Actinopteri > Siluriformes > Plotosidae > Porochilus > Porochilus rendahli. The sequence continues at coordinate 14,293,867 of JBCNYG010000024.1, forward strand.
TTGAGGCAGGTGGGAACCATACATCACACTAGCAAGAGGTTAAGGATTTTAGAAAAAAATCCCTGCTAGTTGCTGTGCATTTTTTAAGTACCCTTCCTGTTACTCTATCTGGACCAGTAGCTTTCCTCGCGTTGATTCTGTGGAGGGTGGCTATGATCTAGTGCTGCTGCAGATGAATGGGGTCATTGCCCCTCTCTGAAAGTGGATGAGCTGCTCTTCCATTTTTCAGTCCAGTTCAAAGCTCTCACTGGCACTTGCTTCATTCATGCCAATAGTTGAGTGGAAATTATCTCCATACCCACTTTAGGGCACTTGAGAAAATTTAATTTGTCATTCCTTCATACTGATAACACTCATTGCCACATCACCACACATTACTTCCTGTGTAATTTCTGTGTATTCACATATTTACAACGTATAATCATGTATACTGTATAAATGTCCTCTAGCTATATTTGTGTGTGTGTGTGTGTGTGTGTGTGTGTGTGTGTGTGTGTGTGTGTGTGTGTGTATGCGCCAGAGTCCTCTAACAGTGACAAAATATTAGTTATGAATATAGCCTCCTAAAATCTCTATGTTCCTTTTCTCTGCCTTCCAACACATTTTCATGGCTTCAATGAGTGTAATTGTTATTTTTTTGTAACCGATGTTAATGTCTGTAAATTTGAAATTGTGTAATTATAATCATTATTATTAGTATATATTTTAAAATTGCATAATTTGAAGATGATGCTACAGAAGCACACATACAGATGTTTGACACAGTCCACCTGTCTGTCTGCATCTCTTCATGCACTGAATGAAAAAGAAAAGTGTATATGTGTTATAAAATCATTCGTCTTATCGTAAATTTAAACAGTGATGTTTGTGTCAGGAAGAACCACATATGTAATCAAACACAATACTCAAGGGTGTGCAAACTTTTGCACTCAGACCAGGTTGTGGCTCTCACTATGGTTTTATTAAAAGTTAAATTTAATGTAAAATAGGACAAAAGGTACAGACTGGTTTGCATAAGTCATTTCACCTGAAGGACAACACACGAGCAGCTGGGTTTCAAACCAAACAGAAAAAGGTCTTTGAAGGTCACAGGGACAAAATAAAATCATCCACAGATGGTTTTCTAATTCATACACTACTCCTGGTAATGCTCCACTTATTGGCTTTTTTTTTTAAGAGAATAGTTTGCTGTAAACGCTCCAAACAGTCAGAAAACTTATTTAAAATGTAATCAAGTTGTTGTTGTTGCAAGATTGCTTCGTCAACCATGAATGCTGATTGACAATCAATTTCATCTGCTGTTGTGTAAATGAAATAGACAACAGGTAGAAATTATAGGCAATTAGCAATACACCCCAATAAAGGAGTGGTTCTGCAGGTGGTGACCACAGACCACATCTCAGTTCCTATGATTTCTGGCTGATGCTTTGGTCACTTTTGAATGCTGGCAGTGCTTTCACTCCAGTGGTAGCATGAGATGGAGTCTACAACCCACACAAGTGGCTCAGGTTGTGCAGCTCATCCATGGTGACATATCAATTCAATTCAGTTTTATTTGTATAGCATTTTTACAATTGACATTGCCCCAAAGCAGCTTTACATAGTAAAATGTATTTAAGGAGGAATCTAAAAAGTTTTTCTACAACCCCCTACATATCCCTTATGAGCAAACCCGTGGTGACAGTGGCAAGGAAAAACTCCCTCACTTGCATTACAACATGCAAGTTGCAAATTACAAACCTCTGGCAATAGGGACATGGAATGTTACTTCGCTGGGGGGATAGGATCCTGAGCTTGTGCAGGAGGTTGAGAGGTACCAGCTAGAGATAGTTGGGCTCACCTCCACACATAGCTTGGGCTCTGGAACCCAGCTTCTTGAGAGGGGCTGGACCCTCTGCTACTCTGGAGTCACCCAGGGTGAGCAGCGGCGAGCAGGTGTGGGCTTGCTTGTAGCTCCCCAGCTCAGCTGCCATGTGTTGGAGTTTACCCTGGTGAACAAGAGGGTTGCTTCCCTGTGCCTTCGGGTTGGGGATAGGTCCCTTACTGTTGTTTGTGCCTATGAGCCAAATGGCAGTAAGGAGTACCTGGCCTTCTTGGAGTCCCTGGGAGGGGTACTTAACAGTGCTCCGACTGGGGACTCCATTGTTCTACTGGGGGACTTCAACGCTCACGTGGGTGATGACAGTGATACCTGGAGGGGCGTGATCGGGAGGAACGGCCTCCCTGATCTGAACCCGAGAGGTGTTTTGTTATTGGACTTCTGTGCTTTGTCCATAACAAACACCATGTTTGAGCATAAGGGTGTCCATAAGTGCACGTGGCACCAGGACACCCTAGGCCGGAGGTCTATGATTGACTCTGTTGTCGTTTCATCTGATCTCCAGCCACATGTCTTGGACACTCGGGTGAAGAGAGTTGCTGAGATGTCAACTGATCACCACCTGGTGGTGAGTTGGATCTGCTGGCAGAGGAGGAAGTTGGACAGACCCGGCAGACCCAAATGTATTGTGAGGGTCTGTTGGAATTGTCTGGCTGAACCCTTTGTCAGGGAGGTCTTCAACTCCAATCTCCGGGAGAGCTTCTCCTAGATTCCGAGGGAGGCTGGAGACATTGAGTCCAAGTGGACCATGTTCTCTGCCTCCATTGTCAACGTCGCAGCCCAAAGTTGTGGACGCAAGGTCTCTGGTGCCTGTCGTGGCGGCAATCCCCAAACCTGGTGGTGGACACCAGACGTAAGGGATGCTGTCAGGCTGAAGAAGGATTCCTACCAGGCCATGTTGGCCTGTGGGACTCCTGAAGCAGTTGATGGGTACCGGCAGGCCAAGCGAGCCACAGCACGGGCTGTCCGGGAGGCAAAAACTCGGGTCTGGGTGGAGTTCGGTGAGGCCATGGAGGAGGACTGGCCTTGAAAAAATTCTGGCAAACTGTCTGGCGCCTCAGAAGGAGAAAGCAGTACTCTGCCAACACTGTATACAGTGCAGGTGGGAGGCTGTTGACCTCAACTGGGGATACTGTCGGACGGTGAAAGGAATACTTCGAGGATCTTTTTAATCCCACCGACATGCCTTCCATTGAGGAAGCAGAGGCTGGGGATTCAGAGGTGGACTCTTCCATCACCCGAGCCGAAGTCAATGAGGCAGTTCATAAACTCCTCGGTGGCAGGGCGCTGGGGGTGTATGAGATCCGCCCTGAGTACCTCAAGTCTCTGGATGTTGTGGGGCTGTCCTGGCTGACACGCCTCTGCAGCATTGCATGGAGGTTGGGCACTCCCTCTAGAGATCCCTCTATAATTGGAACACACTTCTCAGCCTCCTGGGAAAAGTCTACGCAGGGTACTGGAGAGGAGAATTCGGCCGATAGTCGAACCACGGATTCAGGTGGAAAAATGCTGTTTTCGTCCTGGCCGTGGAACACTGGACCAGCGCTTTACCCTCCACAGGGTGCTTGAGGGTGCATGGGAGTTTGCCCAACCAATCTACATGTGCTTTGTGGATCTGAAGAAGGCATTTGACCATGTCCGTCGTGGTATTCTATGGAGGGTGCTCCACGGGTATGGAGTCCAGGGCTCTTTGCTAAGGGCTGTTCGGTCGCTGTACGTCAGGACGAGGAGCTTGGTTCGCATTGCCGGCAGTAAGTCAGACCTGTTCCCAGTGCATGCTGGACTTTGGCAGGGCTGCCCTTTGTCACCGTTCCTGTTCATAATTTTTATGTACAGGATTTATATGTGCAGCCAGGGGCCGGAGAGAGTCCGGTTCGGGAACCATGGGATTTCATCCCTGCATTTTGCGGATGTTGTTGTCCCGTTGGCTTCATCAAACCAGGACCATCAGCGTGCACTGGACCGGTTTGCAGCCGAGTGTGAAGCGGCTGGGATGAGAATCAGCACCTCCAAATCTGAGGCCATGGTTCTTGAGCGGAAAATGAGGCCGAAATGAGTTTCCTTCGCAGGGTGGCTGGGCGCTCCCTTAGAGATCGGGTGAGAAGCTCAGTCACTCTGGAGGAGCTCGGAGTAGAGCCACTGCTCCTCCGCATCGAGAGGAGTCAGCTGAGGTGGCTCTATCGGATGTCCCCTGGATGCCTCCCAGGCGTGTCTCACCGAAAGGAGACCCCAGGGAAGACCTAGGACGCTGGAGAGACTATGTTTCTCGGCTGGCCTGGAAACGCCTTGGGGTCCCCCGGAAGAGCTGGAGGAAGTGTCAGGGGTGAAGGAAGTCTGGGCATCCCTGCTTAGACTGCTGCCTCCGCGACCCGGCCCCGGATAAGTGGAAGATGATCATGATATCTCTACATCATCCTACATCCAAAGATTTCATTCAGTCATCATTAGACAGGGCATGCAAGCTGTGCACGTTCAACAGGTAAAGCTTAATGTTCTGCCCTGATCTCTGATCTATTCTTCATCCAAATCAACTAAGCTGTTGACTTTTAAGGTAAAGTATTTGTTTGTTTCAGAGGGAAATAACTTATTGCAGCAACATGAAAATTTTACCATGTAGTTAAAGAGGCCCAGAAAAGTCTCTGAGGAACTCACCCAGCGATGTTGGCCATGGAACTGAGGGCATCGTAGCCCTGAGCAATGGTAACACGAGGTACCTGGTCCATGGCCAGCACTGTGGCCTTCCGTTTAGCCAAAAGATCCATCAGCTCTGGGTTCTGAGCAGGGTAGATAAAGCTCAACACAGTGGCACCTTCAATCATCAGGTCTGTCTCATGTACACCCAGAGCTGGGTTCAGCATGGGGGCACGAACCTGTGGCATGGGGAAAAAAAACAGGAGGTTATTTAATTATAATGCTTAAAATTAAATGAAAGCAACACTAGAGTTCCTATGCAACCTGTGGAGTAATGGCCACATTTTAAAACAGCCAGAAGCTGAAAATTTTTTAAATTTAGATTCAGCAAAAATTATTTGGTCAATTAACACCGTCATGTGACACATAGTCGTGCAAAACTGTATTCAGAACAACAGTCACTCAAGGAATCTAAATGATGTGATACCGAATCATGTTAACAGTAATCTCACAGCTGAATCAAAAATATATATATATTTTCCTACACCCTCAAATGTGTGCATGTGTGTGTGAAAGTGACAATTTTTATGAAATAAAAAGTGGTTGGGGCTAATTTTTCTCAGTCCAGTAGAAGCCATTATACCAGGAGAAAAACAAAAAAACAAAAAAAAAAAACAAAAAAAAAACAACATGCAAAAGACAATCCATGCGAGAAAACCTGGCCAATGAGTTAGTCAATTCACTGCGCACGCAAAAGCCTTGGCTTGACTGCTTGCTTGTCAGCAAAACGACAAAAGATTTTCATGATATTTCTACCGGAAGTGGGGCTTCGGACAAGGACGACTCTGTCTTTCTGATAAAATTCTAGATCAGGGGACTTTTTAAAGAATTCTTTAACACTGTGAGGTATGGGGGGACCGCAAGGCTTGGTGACGTTTTGTGCTCTCCGAGTGATCTTGTTAGAATATTAGGCCATACACGTTAGGACACTCGGGACTAATCAGTGGGTTTAGCCTTTGTTTGAGCAGTTTATTACATTTCTGCTGGATATTTGAAGCAACATACTTTCAGCCTCATGTTCTCTGGCATTAATATAATAAAGTCTTCAGAGCAAAAAGACCTGGGTTCGATTTCTGAGCTGGGGCATTTCAGTGTGGAGTTCGCATTTTCTCCCATGTCTGTGTAGGTTTTCTTCGGGTACTCTGGTTTCCTACTACAGTCCAGAAACATGCACAGTAGGCTAATTGGTGTTTTCAAAATCACCCCTAGGTCTAAGTGCGAATGGTTGCATGTGTGTTGGCCCTGCAATGGTCTGGCGAGCTGTCCAGGGTGTACCCCAACCTCACCCAGAGTCAGTTAAGATAGGCGCCAGCCTCCCTGCACCCCTAATTAAGCGGCTCAGAAGATAAACGAATGAACAGTAAAATGATACCCAGTACAAGTACCTGCACTGGTTATGCATTCGAACCATTCTTACCCTTCACCATACATTAAAGTCCACACACCTTCACCACAATGTCAGAAGCGAGTACATCTTTGACTCCCTTGACGGTAGCACCAGCCCTGGCATACAGCTCATCCGGGAACTTGGCTGCTTCTCCGGCACCAGACTCCACCACCACGTTGAAGCCCTGCTTGATGAGAGCATCCACCCCAGCGGGTGAGAGCGCCACCCGGAGCTCATTATCAAAGATCTCTTTTGGAACACCAACAGTCAGCTGTTTGTAAGGAATCCCTATAGAAAGACAAAATGAAAACCCATATAGTTTTTTCATGATGTGTTTTTAAATCATTATGGATATAGTTCAGCTGAGTTAAGAAGTGTGATGCAGTGTTTTAGCATACCCATATTTAGAGTCAAGAACATACTAATCATTTGTGCAGACAGAGGACTAAAGCTGAGAGAAGAGAGTTTGAGACTAAAAGCTCCTTGGTTCCATTAAATGTTTTAGTTTAAAGTACAAGGAAATACAATAAAAACAGACCAAAGCAAACTGTTTATTGGTTATATTTACACATTTTAACCATGACAGAGACGGTTCAGCTGAGCTGCAGACGTTTGAGCTGAAGGGGTAAACACATGCAGTGGTTAGCCAACATACTACACAAACACAGTAGAAAATCGGTTCTGTAAAGGTGTGTTTGCACACTTACCATAAATTTTATTATATGCTACGAGAAAAACTTTTTGGGGGGGATCTTAATGGTTTATTTATCCATTTTAAAGCATGAAAATGACCGTGTCATTTTGATTCTGGCATTATGCAATTGGAATATTGATTCATAATCCCGAGCCAGCTCAAATCACAAAATTTACATTTAGTATATACTATTTAAATGTTATTCACTTCATCCATCAGTGGTCATAATGTTGTTAATGTTATAGCTGATCTTTGCTGTTTCTCCATGTGGATGGATTTGCAGGGTTTAAACTCTAACCAGTGTTTAGTAACCTTTTCCAACACAATGACGAACAACCTTACCTCAGGTCCTCAGAAATCTCTTTTGGGCTTGCCCTGATACATTTCCCCAAATGTGTTGTTCAGATAAAATACACCATCCACTCAAAACCTGACTGTCATTCCTCTGTCTAAAATAACTGACTAAAGTTACCTTCAAATTGACTTCAATTCCAGGGGTGCAGGTACTTCTACCACTTATAGATATTTAATAGCGCATTACGTTTCGCAATAAAAAAAAAGAACAAGTATAATATTTGGTCTTGTTTGTATTATTTGGGTTCTCTTCATCGACTTTTAAGATCTGGGAGAAAATCTGATGTGGTTTCCAGTAGCACTGGAAGATTTTCAAAACACAGCAATCCATAATGGCACCTAACAAACATTCTCCGAATCACTGTAGTCTAAAACAGTCAAACAGATTCTCCTCCTACTCTCATGTCTCATCTGTCCACCGAACACTTAATGTCGGAGTGGAAGGACTACAATTAAGTCATAAAAAATACACAAAAGGAATGCTATTCACAAGGCCGTCAAGTTGAGAAGTGTCACCTTATTTGCACCTTTCACTTGAACAACTCCGGCAGCTACTGCAGAAAATCATGTGACTTTAATTACCTTGAGGTATTTCACAAATCTCTAGCACTATATTCATTTCTCTCAAAAGCTAACGAATACACACAAGCTTTGCTCCATGTCCCTACATATAATATACAACATTTATTCATTTGCCAAACCATGAATCCTGAGTGTCAGAGATTCTGAAGCCTATTTCAGCCGACTCAGGATGAAGGCGGCATACACCCCAAACGCTCCCCAATCTATCGCCGGGTCAGCACATGCACACAACCACTCGTATCTAGGGGCAATTTGTAACAGTCAATTAGCATAATGCGCATGTCGTTAGCTAATTGAAGTTATGCAAACATTTTAAATGTTAAAAGCACAAATCAGTGGGGTTTTTTTTTTTGTTTTTTGCTGTAGGACTTAACACAACCAAAGCATGGCAAAAAAAAGTAAAAAATTAAAATCAGTTAAAAAATTAAATTTTTTTAAATAATTTCAAGAAATTATGAAAAATAACTGATATATGAGTTCTAAGAGTTTTATTTGAGATATATGACTGTATAACATTGTCAAACTAATTTTCACTGAGGGCCACATCACAAAATTTCGAGGTCACCAATGGGTGAATAATCGCTGAACAAATATTTCAAAAAGAGCATGAAATTAAATTTGCATGGCAAAATGATTACTTCAGGTATTTGTTCTCTTTTCATTTTTTCACTTATCTATTCTGAAAACATAATCTTTTTTGCATTGTAAATGACTGCTAATTGGAAATAGGTTGCTGCCACCTAGTGGAAGGATGATGAATTACATTTCATAGTAATGGTTGATGCAAAGAATGTATGATAATCATATTGTTTAAAAGCCACATAAAATGAGTTGGCGAGCCAGATTTGGTCCACAGACCTTAAGTTTGACACCTGTGCTTTAAAGTTTCTCAAGTTTTCATCCAGCCACGCTTACACTGGGTTTAACACCAATTTTGTTCAGACACAAGCCTGAGACCCCGGTGCACAAATGAGCAAAAGAACAAGTACATCAGAGTCTCTAGTTTGAGAAACAGACGCCTGACAGCTTCACTAAACAGTGTCAACTTCAGAGGTAAAGAGGTGATCACTGGATTTACAAAGAAAAGTCATAACTGAGTAGAAGTAGAAGAAAACGATTAAGATGGGCAACAAAACTGACAGTGGACACTGGAAGATGGCAGAAAAAAAAAGTAGTACAATAGATGTATGAAAGTTTTAGATATCTGGGTCACAAAGAACATCGTTTATAAGGGTGCAGAATAAAGGAAAACATGCTGCAGGAGTGCTTGACCCCAACTGTCAAACATTACGAGGGAAATGTGCTTTGTGGTGATATAAAATGAAGAGTTATACATGGTACAAGGGGATCTTGAACAAGGAAGGCCATCACCCCTTTTTTTTTTTTAACCTTCAATCAACAGTCGAGCAGCCTAAGCAGTGAAGTCCCGATGTCCCTCTCCTCAGCCACTTCCTCCAGCTCTTCCGGGAGAACACCAAGGCGATCCTAGACCAGCCGAGAGACATAGTCCCTCCAGTGTATTCTGTGTCGACCAAAACACTACACCGAAGAGGTGTTCGGGAGGCCGAGCCACCTCAACAACACTCTTCACCACGACAGACTGGTACAATCTTTGCTTTACAGCAGAGGCTGCACCGATCTGCCTGTCAATCTCCTGCTCCATCCTTCCCTCACTTGTGAACCAGACCCTGAGATACTCAGGGCAAGAACTCCTCCACTTGGGGCAGAACCTCATTCCAGACACAGAGGTTGTATTCCACCCTTTTCCAGCTGAAAACCATGGCCTCGTACTTGGAGGTGCTGATTCTCATCCCGGACACTTCGCGTTCTGCTGCACATCTCTCCAGCGAGAACAGAAGGCCCTGCCTTGAATCACAGCCTTATCGTAGTGGAGGGGTTTGTGTTTCCTAATGATCCTGGGAGCTATGTTGTCGGGGGCATTATGCCCCTGGTAGGGTCACCCAAGGGAAACAGGTGCTAGGTAAAAGTCCAGAAGACCCCTATAAAAGGGGTTTAAAAAAA
>JBCNYG010000024.1:14404218-14415765 GCA_039654305.1 Porochilus rendahli
TGCAAACTCCACACAGAAACGCCCGAGCTGGGAATCGAACCCCGGACCTTCTTGCTGTGAGGCGGACGTGCTAACCATTACGCCACCGTGCCGCCCGTATCCAGTTGTGAAACAGACATTTTTTTTTACTTCATAGTAAATGTCTAGCATTTTAATTCAAATTATGCAACAACAACAAAAAAACTAAAAAGGGACAAAACTTTAGGATTTAATTCCAACTGCGGTGTGGAAGCCAAGATCTGAATACAAACTGAACTGAATCTCTGTGTCACTTCAGCAAGTAGATATTCAACTTCACCAAAGCATGGCATTCACTGTCGGAGAAAATAAACACTGGTTGTAGAGATAGTTCAGCACTTCTTCTACCCACGGTGTTTGATAAAAGAACTTTAAAGTAAGGCAAAAACAAAGGCAAGACTAAAACCTATATCTGGTGAAATGTATGTGTGCTTCTTAAACATAGCATGTTAAAAGCATGCCAAGTAGGCCATAGATATGAACACTGGCGCCATGTTCAGACTAACAGTCTAATTCAGATTCTTGGCACACACGGATTGTATCTACGTTGATTTTTTAAAACGAAAACGCAAATGAAACCTAATTTTTGCTGATGTAACCTAAACCACATACGAAGGTGTTTGCAGTTCTGATTATAATCAGATTCGTGATTTGGAAAGCGTTTCAAAAACCATGTGGTAAAAACACGGGGACAATCAGCTAACCCTGGATAACCTCAGTACTTTGGACAGTTAAGTTATTGCAGACTATAGATCATTTTCTTAAGTTTTATCCTAGAAAACATAATATCAAAAACCAGCACAGCGCAAAACCATGTGAACAATCTAAACTAAAGTAACGGGAAAAAAAGTATTAAAATGAGTGCACTATAATCGGCAGCACTACACACCACATCACAACTTCAAACTGGTTTGGAGTAGATATACTTGTAGTTGGCTGACCCAGCATGTGAGTTCAAGTCTGCTTTTACATTGCATCAGGAGTTTGAGACCCATCTCTTATTTCTAACACATCTAAAGACAGGAAACATGACACAACAAGTTGGGTGTCCAGTGGAGAAATTAAAGGGAATTAAAACCAAATTTAAAAGAGAGGGCGGTGGAATTCCTTCCTTCCGATACACACCTTTTATTAATGATATTTATTTTTGAAGGTGGAACCTGAACTTGGGTAGGCTGCAGTTTATTTTACCACAGCAAAGAACTCTCAATTCTGATTGGTCAGAAAATTAAGGAAAGTTAATTCACAGGTTTAAAAAAAAATTTTTTAAAAATCACAGGTTTTTAATAATGTCACTGGATTTAAACAGTGTATAACTATTATTTGCCTCAGGCTCAGTGGTTGTCACTGAATACTCAATAGACTTTTCAATTCAGCGACATCCACCAAGCTTGAGACGCATACTCTTTTTAGTATATGCTACATAGGAAACACAAAACTGGGCCATCGGTCACACAACCATTCGCACTCACACTCACACCTAGGGGTGATTTGGAATTAGCCTACTGTGCATGTTTTTGGACTGTGGGAGGAAACCGGAGAACCCGGAGGAAACCCACGCAAGCACGGAGAGAACGTGCAAACTCCACACAGAAATGCCCGAGCTGGGAACCAAACCCAGGACCTTCTTGCTATTACTTAATTATTTTTAAAATATTGGCAGTAACTCAATGCAACATCACACTCAAAAGTGGTTCATCCTCAAGATTGTAATTTACAGTGATGTGGGTGGAGCTGCCAGCCATCCAGAGAAGCTAAGCAACACAACATTAAGACAGATCATACACACAGTGGGGACTATGAAGTACATTTCAATTCTGAGGCAGCGTTCATTACAAATTACAGCGAAGCACCGCAGAGTACCATAAGCACCTTGGAATATGGCTTGGATGGTTGTCCTGTGTCCATCCCATACCTACAGGCTGCCGAACAAACTAACTCACTGACTCGTCACAGAGTTGATGCTGATTGGTCGTAAATCAATATTTAATTTTTACCGCCAATGTACGTGAAAGGTTGAGTATTGCAATATCTTGAATATTTACATAAACCGTAGTGGAGTTTTAGCATTTGCTATGTCCTTTATTGTGCTTTAAAGACCCTAATGTGCACCGGAGCTGGCAAGGACCCCGCAGGTTTGATCTGTTTTAAATCAAATCCAAGTCGTCTGAACAAACATGCGTCAACGGTGGAATATTGCCATTAGGAAAAAAAACACTGATAATTAAAGAGGGACCTAGAAATTCTATAAGATATCGAACATTTACTGTCTGACATAATATCTTAAAGAGTTCAGTTTGTGTCTGTTTAGAAGAAAAAAATAAATAAATAATCTGGTAAAAGAAAAAAAAGCCTTTCGAACCCTGCTGTATATTTAAAACGTAAATAACCCGTTCTTACACGTGTTTATTCATCACGGCATGGACAGACAAAAGAAAAGTTACAAAAACAACGTTTTCAGCAGCCACAAAACCACAGCAGGGTGCAGGTTGTCTATAAACCGCTCATGGAGCTGTGTGTAAATGCTGTTTGGGCTTAGAGATGAGAAACAGAATGTTTTCCTCTCTGAACAGAGTGGCTGGTGTATTACGACACATCTGATTTGGCTCTATTGATTTAAGACTGATCTTTGGCCTGTAGCCTTTTAAGGCATTATGGTTTTGTTCCACAAGTATGAGTGGTTGTGTAGAGAAGAGCACAGTGTGAAACGACTGGAACGGATATAACCACGGACGTGAACTAATCCACTGCAGTAGCTTGAACTGGCTGGTCAGAGACGGAGAGGAAGAGAAACAAGGACTGAAGGATGATGTGAAGCCTGCGCTTCACCTCACAGTTCCTCAGGATCAGAGAAATAAAGAACATGGCCATCGTGTCACACACAAGCTTTGTTCAGATATAAAATGTTATGTTAGATTATTTACGTGTGCACAAATCCAAAGCCTACCAAGTTCTCCTTTTCCGCAGCTCATATTTGGAAACCAATTTTGGCAATCTGCGCTTGACAGAACAGCGCTGGTGAACCAGTGGGGCTGGAAACCCATCCAAAACATTGCTGTCCTGTCATCAACACCCACCTCATGTGTTTTTGTTTCTCAGTGTAGTTCATGTTTACCAGACAGTAAATCCCATCATTTGTTCACATGCTAGCAGTGCTGTTTTGTTTTGGGGCCGGTGGTGTAATGGTTAAGATACTGGGCTCATGATAGAGAGGTCATGGGTTTGAATCCCCGTTAGACCTGTGCTAACCTGTGCTAAGACGCAGTAAAAAAATAAATAAATACCGGGAAGGTAACCTGCAATGGACTCCTGTCCCATCCAGGAGGAGCTGAACTCCTAGTCGCTTCACGCTGGTGATGAGGCAGTAGGCCCGGGTGTAAAAAGCTCATCAGACTTACCTAGCAGTGCTGTTATAGCCGCGTGTCTTTATACGCATTCATAAACATCATGAATTAAAACAAGTCCTTAAAAATTTTGGCTCAAAGGAACTTGATTAACTTCAAAAGCTCCCTATCTCTCATCGAGTACCAAAATCTAGATATCTTATTGTATAACGGAGTTTAAGACATTACTCATTCCTTTGTTGATGCCCATCCAGGAGAGTCTTATTAATAAGTGATTACAAAGCAGACAGAACTCCACTCACCTGGAAAGGAATGTGGGTTGGGTGACCCTCGCTTCAGGCACTTGGAACACAGGATATGTACAGAATAATGGAGACCAGGCCATTCCTGCAGAAGAACATTCAGCTCCTCCACCAGTGGGGTAATCGCCTGCCATGCAGTCCAGATATTTGGCAAAGATGCATGACTAGAAATGGCAAGGGTCTGCGGGTGCAGTCTGCTTCGAGAAGGCCGGTAGTTCACCATCACAGGCACTTTACCCCGGTAAGCAAAGATGTAATCCTTTCCATCGGTTCGTTGCACCACATGGCTGTTGATTTGTACGCTGAACCTTGCAAAAAGTCCAGGAGGGATGAGAAATGGAAAGCTATATTCAATCTGCAAATATTCCACTGAGAAGAACTGACCCGGAACTGACGAGCCACCGTTCTGCCAGGGTTCAGTGTTGGGCTCCTCACAGCTGACCAGACTGGGGAACTTGTAAAAAACAGGAGCCCCATTTAGTGGTTTGCTTCTAGGTTTGTTCATGCAGTAGCAAACCCCCATCTTTTCGAGCAGTTCCATGATAAGGTGCAGGTCCTGCTGTGTCTGCACAAGAGGTTTGAGGAGCTGGTGGATGACATTAGAGGGCAGCAAACCATGCAGCAGAAAGTTTTCCACGTGGTGCTGGATTTGAACGCCTTTCTCTTCAGCGTCACTTTCAGAATTTAATTTTTCCAGCATGGCAGTAAGGTCCTTCTGAAAAAAGACGTTCAGGACGGCGATGAACCGCGGCAGATTGTGGAAGACGAATTCTTTTAGGGTTACGCTGTCCTCAAAGTACAGCAGTTTCCCACTCTCATGTAGGTAGGATAGTGCACTTTGTAAACGGTCTTCTGTCAGTCCAGCTTGCAGCCCCAAGCGTGCAGAGTCCCACCATGAGAGCCACAGGTCCTGCGGCTTGAAATGAAGCTCCTCCAACATCTGCCAAGACTTGGGCAGTACTCTGTGCAGATTAGGGAAGATATCATGGTGGTCGGCGATGGACATGAGCTTTTCCTTCAATCGGTGAATGTTCTGCATCTCCACGCAACTGACACAAAACACCGGGGACAGGATTTGCAGACGACTGTTCAGCATGTACTGCAGTTGGGCTTTTTTACGTCTCAGGTTCCTGTCAGAGACTCCGTAAAACAGTACGTGTGGGCTTGACGCCCTGACGTCAAAGTCCTGGTCCAACGCTTTGTCCACCTGCTTAGCAAGTGTGAGCAGACTCTCGGTGTCTCGTTTCTCCTGTAGAGAGATCTGTCTGTGAATATCCAAGCACTTTTCCTCCAATTCCACCTCAGCACAGAGATCAGTGTGCGTCCCCACAACACACACCACTGCATGGGGCACCTTAGCACTAAGCAAGTGAAGGAAATACCCGACACTGGAGTAGAATGTCTTACATGTGTACGACTTTAAATTCACTACCACTATGTACAGAGCGCCTGGGGAGAGGAAGAATGGCTTAATGAGTTCGTAATTCTGCTTCCCTGATAAATCGTACATGATGAATGTAAGACTGCGGCGAGCATCTGCCACCCAGTTCGTCACATCAATCCCTCTACCGCCAGTTATTGTCTTAGTATCTAACGGTTTGCTAACAATGCACTGCCTGAGCTTAGTTTTCCCTGCATTTGTCTGCCCCATCAAAACAAGTTTGAGTCTTGGTTTCACGGCAGTCTGAGCATGGGCGAGCTCCTTCTGATAGGCAGCTATATATGGGATGCCCTTCATGCACACCTCATATGGAGGTTGTATGAGGGGATTGTCCTTAACTTTCCAAATGTTAACTTTTGAGAGCTTTCCGAAATTGTCTGGCAGGATGGCAATTTGGTTACCCTGTAAAACCAGTTCCTCCAGTTTCTCCAGCTCCACTATGGAGTCTGGGAGAAATGTTATTCTGTTATTGTCCAACCACAGATTGGCAAGATTAGACAGCCGGCCCAAATCCTCCGGCAGTAAAGACAACCTATTCCTGCTCAAATACAGTTCCTCCAAGCTAACGACCGTGAGAATAACCTGAGGAAAATCTTCAAAGGAGTTGGATGACAGATTGAGCATTTTCAGCCTTTGCATTTTGCCAAACGACCGTGGCAGCGCAACAAGGGAATTGTTATCGAGCATCAGGCTCTCCAGGTTCTGCAGATCACAGAAGGTTTCGGGTAAAGATGAGATATGTGTGCTGCTAAGCCACAGGATTTTGAGCGACTGCAGCATGGTGATATTGCCTGGTAGGCCCTCTAGTTTATTCCCTGAACAATCAAGTTCCTCCAAATCGCTGAGGGCTAGAATCTCCGGTGGAAAATTTTGGAGCTTGTTATGGTCCATGTCGAGCGTCCTGAGCTTCTTGAGCTGAGTGAAGGACCTGGGGAAATCATGGAGCTCATTGAAGCTCACATCGACCTCCTCCAGGACCTGCAACGTCCCAATTTGGGATGGCAGGTACTGGATCTTGTTGTGGCTCACGCAAAGCTTTTTTAGCCCCTTCAGATATTCAATGTCCCCTGACAAATGGCCCAGGCAGTTGTGACTGAGATCCAGCTCTGCCAAGTGATGGAGCTGGAATACTGGAGATGGCACCGAGGTGAACTTGTTCCTGCGGAGGATGAGGATGCGAAGCTGGGTCAGAGTGGAGCCCAGACCCTCGGGAAGCTCCAGAAGGGAATTATTGCCCAGGTTGAGGACCTCGATCTCCTTGATGTCGTCGGGTAAGGTGATTTTCTGGCTGTTGTTGGTGCTCAGAGTGAGCTGGCGCAGGTTGCTCCTCAGTTTCCTGGAGCGTAAAGCCGCATCTCGCCATATCCTGGCGGTCCTCAGATTAGTCTCATTCTCAGCCATGGCGTCGCCTACAGATCGCGGTGTGAGTTTAACCCGGCAGCATTGCGGCGCTCCTCTGTCCGGGACTCCCGACGTTGGAAAGCACAGCTGTACGGTTTACTCCAGCTGGGGACACAAAGCGCTCAGTCGCGCCCGAACGCCTCGGCGGTGTTTCCCACATTCTCCTCTTGATCTGCGCCATCGAAAGAAAAACAACAACAACAGCGTTCAAACCGGCCAGTGTATCAGTCCGGACGGTTCTCCTGGTGGCACCAGCGGCTTCCCCGGGACCGCGCCATCAACACGGATCCAAACAGAAAGCCAGCCGATTAAAAAGAAAAGCAGCAGCACGGCGTGTTCGCTTCACTCCGTCCTCACGTCTCCGCCCGCAATCCGCAGGGCTGGAAAACACGGTTGCCAGATTGTGTTAATCCCTCCCAAATTGCATTTGAGGGCGGTGCCATAGGTTAAGATTGGCAGGTTGAAAGCAGGTATATTCACATTTAAATTTACAAATTTCATACCTATCTAACTGTATGCAGTATGTTTATTATTATGAGCTCTAGCTTTTTTTTGCAACCCTACATTACCTATAATTCTATAACATTGTAATTGAGCATCTCTCTAAACATTAATTAGTATAATTATTTATTATTATTATTATTATTATTATTATTATTATTATTATTATTATTATTAATAGACTTTTCTGTAACTGCAGTCATTTTATTTCATATTATACATATAGTGCAGGCAGCCTGGTGGCGCAGTGGTTAGCACATCCGCCTGACAGCGAGAAGGTCTCGGGTTCAATTCTCTGTTTGAAGTTTGCATGTTCTCCCCGTGCTCGCGTGGGTTTTCTCCGGGTACTTCGGTTTTTCCTCACAGTCCAAATATATGCCCAGTAGGCTAACTGGCTGTTCCAAATCTCCCCAATGTGTAAGAGTGAATGTGAATGGTTGTATTCGTTTTTTCCCTGCAGTGGTCTGGTGAGCTGTTCAGGGTGTACCCCGCCTTCGCCCAGATGCGACTGAGCTAGGCGTCAGCCTCCCCACGACACTAGTTAAGATTAAGTGGCTTAGAAAACGAAAGAACAATGAAGACGTATAGTACACTGAGCTCATTTAATGGTATTAAAACTAGTATCAGCAGCATGATATATAACCATCTGGCAACCGTTCAGGCAAACAGCACAACGGCAACATGCTTTAGGAACCCACCTTCCAGGAGTAGCGTGACGTCATCGTGTAATGCATTTTGTATTGTATTATGTTTTAGTATCAGATAAATTATGATAAATATAAATATGATGATGATTACTGTTCATGTTTCATATCATTATTATCATCATCATCATTATTTTTTATGATCCTTATTATTATTGTTGTTATCGTTACTTTTGTTATTATTATTATTATTATCATCATCATCATCATCCTCATTATTGCTATTATTATTATTATTATTATTATTATTATTATTATTATTATTATTATTATTATTATTATTATTATACTGAACAGTCGGCCAAAAAGAGAACGTGACGCTGACGTCACGCCCTATTGAACTTTGGCTATGCTGACATGTTTACATTTCATTTTCTGGCTGGAGGATGAGACTGCCTTCCTGTCAGTGAGTTTTGTCATGATTCTTTAAAACATCACCATGGTGGAAGGTCACTGCTGTTGTACTGTACATTTTTTCACTTGCATAAAAAACTGCCAGGCCACTGTGGGCAGAGCAGGTATGTGACCTTTTAATAACCTCCACCAATGAGAATGAGTTTGTGTATTGATTAGCAGTATTTGTGGATTTACATGAAGTTTGTAATTGAACAAAGGACAAGGAAAATACCAATAATAATTTGAAATTCTGGAGTAAGAAATATTTTTAAAGGATTCTTTAACATTGTAAAAATATATATTTTGGTTCACTGACTCTCACTCGTTTACTAAGCTGCTCAATCATACTAGGGTGGTGCAAAGGCAGGGTACACCATAAACAGCTCACCATTCCAATCCAGGGAGAAACCCACACAAACACTCACACTCACACTTGGGGCAATATGGAACAGTCAATCAACCAAATGTGCATGTCTTTGGACTGTGGGAGAAATCAGGAGTACGTGGAGGAAACCTATGCAAGCACAGGTATAACAACCTTCTCGTGGTGAGGCAGACATGCTAACCACTACGCCACCGTGGCACCACATTTTGGTTCATATGGGGGATTGCTTCTTTCTCTTTTCCAGCTCTTTCCTTTCAACTTTAACTGACATTTTAGTTTAAAAGAAAAGCTAAGCCGGTAAATCACTGTAGCTGGCCCCAAATCACTTCACTGCTAGTAACAGAACACTTTCCCCAAAATCTGGCACCCCCATCCTAACATGAAACTCAGCAGGTGACATAGCTTCAAGTTCTCAATATATTAGCTACTTAAAGTTAGTGTGTAAGATTTAGTGGAGTCTACCGACATCTAGTGGTAAGGTTTCAGATTGCAACCAATTGAAATTTCATCTTCTTTAAAGCCAGAATGTTTTTTGGGCTAGTAGAAACATGGCATTGCAAGATGGCTGCTTCCATAAGAGGTAACCTGCAACCCATGTGAATACAAACAGCTTATGCTAAGGTTCTGAAAACTTGATGACTTTTTTATTGATTACAGATAATATACCTAATTTCTGCTAATAGATCCTACAAAATATGATGCACTGTATGTTTAAGCCTACAATATTCAGAATTTCTGAAGAGTACAATCTAAACAATCACTAAAAACTTAAATACCATTAAAAACTATAAAGAAGGGTTAGTGTGTAATATTTGCTATCTTAAGAAATACTCCTAAAAATCTCTGATTTATGGTATTTGACAGATGCCCTTATGCAGAGTAACTTACAGATATTTTCCTACAACTTAGCAATTAAGGGACTTGCTCAAGGGCCCAGCAGTGGCTTGAACCCTCAACTTAGGTAAAGTTAGGTAGGCTTAACTTATTATTTTTAGGCCCTTAAAATGGTTTAGATCATTGGTAGTATAACTCATATTAGACCTTACAGGAACGGTGTTGTACATTTTGTGGAATTTAAAATGTTGCCTAAATTTCAGTACATTTTTCCTTAGACGAGTATCCAAGTGAGTTTAAGTTTGTGTTAGGTTATAAGTTATTGTGAAGATAAAAATAAGTCACAGAGTAGGTTTACAGGAGTCTGGATGTAGATTGAGATTTAGATCTGTAATGACCAAGCTAGAGGTGACAATACCAAGGACAAATTCCCAGAAATTATATGAGGAAGAAACCTTAAGAGGAAGCAAAAACAAAAGAGAACACATCCTCTTCTGTGTGACACCCGAGGGTGGGAATTTAATTATTACAGAGTGCCGCTGTTGAAGTGCAAAGACAAACAATGCTGTGATGAAATGATGCCCGGTGTGAGCACATCTGGGATTAGGACAAGACCATGCACATGACACACTGATAGTGGGGGAGGTAGACAAGAATAAAATACTCCTAATGTTGTCTCATTCCATGTATAGTTTTTTCATGCCTGCAATGTTGCATGTTACCTGTCGGTCAGATCTCTGAAGGGGTGCATTCGAGCGGTTTTTTTTTTTTTTTTTTTTTGGCAATAGGTGCCATCTGTTGGCCAAGCGTGGACATGCAGGAAAAAACTACAGAATTATCGAATCATTCGTCAAGCTGCTTATCTTACTAGGGTTGCAGGGAGGCTGCAGCCTATCTCAGCCGAATCTGGGTGTACCCTGAACAGCATGCCATTCCATTGCAGAGCCAAAACACAACCATTCACACTCACACCTAAGGGCAATATGAAACAGCCAGTTAGCCTAATGTACAACTAAGCACCATGAGGATTCTTACTCAAGCACGGGGAGAACTTGCCCCACAGAAAAACCCTCACCGAGCACAGGACTCAAACCCAGGGCCTTCTTGCTGTGAGGCTGATGTGCAAACCGCTACCATGCTGCCCCATATTACAGATTTCAGTAAACAAATACATCAGTTGGCATAAACCTGGGAACATTGATATATAGACATTTTTAATTAAAGTTATAACTATAATTAGTTATAATGAGACCACATCCTATTCCATGGCTTTTGGTTTAAACACTGTCTTCTTTCAAATTCATGTAAATTTAGTATAAGTTGTAACGATGCAAACTTTTTTTGAATCTTAAACAAACCTCTTCTTGGTTTGGAATATTCTTGCAGCCCAAATTGTTTAAAGCTTTATTACACTTTCCTCAAACATAGAACGCTGAATACAACCCCTGGCTAAAGGTATGAAATCACCACATTTGGAAGATGTTTATTCAATTGTTTAATCGTGTAGGGAAAAAAAACAGTCACAGAAATGCCACAAAACTATTTTCGTGTAACATTCCAACCTTGTGGATTCATGAAACATCTACAAAAATACAAAATGAAGAAAAGTGTAGTCAACTGCAGCTGTTTTTACATATCAAACAGAGGAAAAAATATGGATTCACTGTGTACTTTGTGGTTCTAAAACAAACACCTGTATCTGATTACATCTGCTAATTAGTCTGCAGTTAAAAAAAGAGCGTCTGCACACCTTTGTGAGCTGTTGAAATTTGTGAGCTAATTGATATAAATCATGGGGAGAAAGTGGGGAGAAAGTGAAGTCAATGTTCGTGACCGAACTGCAAGAAATCACCTAAAAGAAATGGGATTTACATCCAGAAAAGCCAAACGAAAACCAACCTACAAAGCTGATCTGGCAACAGCATTAAGAGAAAGTTTGAGCCGGATTGAAGAAAAATACTGTTTGCTAACAGTTACATTCAGGCCTCAGAGAATTCAAGCTGTAATAAAAGCCAGAGGTGGTGCAACAAAGTACTAGTGATGTTTTTGTTTGGTGATCCCATAATATTTCCCTCAGAATTGAGTGATTCCATATTTTTTGATCTGTAAAAACTGTTGCAATTGACTACAGTTTTCTTCCTTTTTTATTTTTGTAAGTGTTTCATAAAGCCAGAAGGTTGGAATGTTAAATGAAAATAGTTTTGTCGCGTGTCTGTGATTA
>JBCNYG010000024.1:14451166-14461482 GCA_039654305.1 Porochilus rendahli
GTAAAGTGCCAACGTGTCGTGTGCAACAGTCAGCCGAGGTGGATGTTGTGTGTGTAGAGTCTACAGTGTCCAGGTACTGGTGTTCTGGTTTAGGGCCCGAACGGCCTGTGGGAAGAAGCTCCTCCGCATGTTACTTTTAACTTTACTTCTTTCATTGATTTTATATTTACCGAAACTCTTAGAGTTAAAGGGGAATAAACCCAAGCTTAATAACATCTTTGTATGCATAGCTCATGTCTGTACCCATCAAAATATCCTGTGCTTAATAAAATCTTTATTATTCCTAAAATCTTTGTGTAATAAATCCTCTCAGAGAAGGGGTTGTACTACAAAAAGTAGGTCGTGACATAGAAGAAACAGTAAACGCAAGTTTTATTTTATTCAGAAATTCACTAGTTTATATCTGATTTGATAGTTTATTATCTGTATACTAACTAAATAGCTAAAAAGGATACCTATCTTTTTTTTTTTTCATGTCCCTTTAGGGGCTCAGTAAGTTTGACATGACAAGTATTTCGGGAACACGTAAAATCCCCGAGCAACTTCACTAACGGAACAGCAACGTCACTAAACTCCCAACCAACCCTGAACGAGCAAAGCGGATAAGTGCATCTACAAAACCAGTCGTCTAGTAATATAATTTCTTTCTTTCTTATAGAAGCTGTTAGATTAGCTGTTCCTAGCTAATAGAAGAATGTAGTTACTCATGAAATTGGCTCCCTTTGTTTGTAATGGTTGATTTGAATTATGAATCGAATCAGAATTGAATTGAATCGTGAGTTGTTCGATTCACATCCCTAATATATACTTTCAACTATATACTAAAGCAATCATGCGCCTCGGGCTTGGTGGATGTTGCTGACTTGAATAGTCATTTACCTTTACATCATTTGAGAGATGGTCTTATCCAGAGCGACTTACAATTATCATTTTATGCAATCGAGCAATTGTGGTCTAAGCGCCATATTCAAGGGCCCAAAAGTGGTGGTTTTGTTTGATGGCATTTAGCTCATCTTCTGTGCATAATTTTTAATCATAGCATCTCACTTGGTTGCATGGGTGTTGTTAGTTTGGGGAAGATAACAGTTTTTGGTGTACTGGTCAGGTGTCTGAACACAAGACTCCTTAGTATCTGTTTGACGGTGTGATAGTTGTGTCGTATCAGTTATCGGCTAGAAAATCAGTCACTGTCTCGTAATATTTTCAACCACAGTGGAACTAAAGAATGTCGCTGAAATGTTAGCCAATTACTTGCTGCTGTTATCAAGACAGGATAAAGATGTAATCAATTAGTCATCACTCTGTGGACCCGGGCAGCATTCTGGAGCTTCTAATTATCCAGTAGATTATTTAGTGTGTTAGTGATTGATTCAGATTTGAAGGTGTCCACCCGAGATTTAGTGCACAACTTCCTGTTCCAATATTAACCAGTGCTGCTGATTACAGTGTCACATGACGACACATTCATTCACTGAGAGATTATTAGTCCTCACATCACATCACTGGTTCATTATAATTATCAACTAATTCAATCTTAGTGATTTCATTTCTTGCATAATTGTTTTCTTTTTCCCACATAGAGCTTCATTACGACTTTTATATCAGAGTAATAAAACGAGTCCCCTGTAATAGAGAGATTAGTGCCTTCTCAGTCAGACTCCACAGCTCATGGGTTTAGAGATTGATTTTCCGTCTCTCACTGTGCATCCTGTTGTGCAAGGGAGAGGGGAGGTAATGAAACAAGATATTTCTAAGTTGAGTCTATGCACCAGAAGGAATATTAGATCTTTTTGTATACTAACATGCTCTGTTTTTAAACTTCAACTCAACACCTTCCCTCCAAAATCTCTACAAATCGCTGTCAGTAGAGGAACTCGTTCATGTTAAATCTGTGTTTTGCGGTGGATTGTGTCGGGCAGCCTGCTAATGTCTGGATGATAAAATTCAAACTGGCCCTGTACACATTACTAATAAAACCAGGAAACAGTCTCCTGTTGTTGCTCGGGTCTTCCTAGCATTTGTCCGCCAACCGAGCCAGTGTCGTAGGTGGTTATTATGGTACTTTATATCTCGGTTATGGTACTGCATGGCAGTTGTAGATGGTTGTTGGGTTTACCTAAATGTTGTTCAGATGTCTCTGTTGTTTACCTAAATGTTGCTTTGTGCTCGCCTTAGTATCATCTGCGGTTACTAGGGAATTTATCAGCAGTTGTGATGGCATACATGAGGGTTGCTATGGTGATTAGGGTGTTGCAAGGTGGTACCGCTGCCATCCTTTTTTTGTTTCCATGGTTCCATTGTTCCCATGGTTCCATGTTATCCAGAGTGGTTTCTAGGGTGTTTGAAGGCAGTTACTATGGCATCTAAAATACTTTCTCAGGTGTTTGAAGGCAGTTGCTATGGTATCAGAAGTGGTTTCTAGGGTGTTGATTGGCGGTTGCTATGATATCTGAAGTGGTTTCTAGGGTGTTGATTGGCGGTTGCTATGGTATCTGAAGTGGTTTCTAGGGTGTTGATTGGCGGTTGCTATGGTATCTGAAGTGGTTTCTAGGGTGTTGATTGGCAGTTGCTATGATATCTGAAGTGGTTTCTAGGGTGTTGATTGGCAGTTGCTATGGTACCAGAAATGGTGAGTGAGAGCAGAAGCTCTTATTCCTGAAATAAAAATCTTGCCTGTTATCACTTCTGTGTGAAATGGCTGAAAAGTTTCTCCCATTAAACTCCGGGGTCATTATGCTAATCATGCCACCGTCTTACTGTGATGAGCGTCGGCGCAGCTGACTTTTTACAGGAATAAAGAAAATTGAGTGTCAACCAGGAAATAATTTTTCAGCAGTTCAGTTTATGGTGCATAAAGTACTTTGCCTTTAAATTCTGATGTGGCTGTCAGACTGTGCGCTTCACTCACCTTGGCTCTTTGATGGTAATGAATAAATGATCTTGCTGCTCTGTACTCATTAACGTCTCCTCCAGTGTGGAAAACTCCAGTCTAGTCTACGATCAGCAGCAGGAGAGGATTTAAAAATTAGACGTTGTTTAATGTCAATCTTTAGGTGAAAGATGGATGAGGAGGATGAAGGCCAGGATGAAGGTAGTGTTTCTTTAGAAGGATGTGTCGGGACTTTTTACTGCCCGTGTGATGAATAATTACAGCAGCGTCGGCTATGACACCGAAGTCAGTGACGCAGAAGATGATGTGGCCGGTGATGATGCTCTTCCAGTACTAAGTGTTTGCGTTACCTGTTCATTAGTTTTCAGGCCTCAGGGGAAGAAAACACCGCTTTTTGATTTGTGAGCCAAAAATATTGTATTACATATGTTTAGGAAATCATGGGTTGGTTCGTAGGTTAAAACACAGGTCTTCATCTTGTGCTTGACCCACGTTATATATTTCTCACACGTGATAACTTTCTTAGGTCTTTTAGAGTAGGTACCCCAAGGGATTTTTAAACATTTATAACTGCTACAGTAAAGCTACGTCATTTAGAAGCTCATGGTGTTTCATTCGTTAAAATAGATTTATCAGATCATAAGTTATTGCAAGGCGTACCCTATGTTTTCACCTGCTGCCCGCATTCGCCGCGGACACCTAGCTGTGCCGGTTCTTTATGGATTTATTTATTATTTATGTTGCGTGGTACAGCTACAGCACACACTACCAACTTAGTTGAGAAACTGAGTTACCTTGACCTATTTTTTTAAGGTCATAGAGGTCGGTTCATCAAAAATATCCGCTAATACTCTAGAGGGTGCAGTTTTTGTTGGATTGGTTTCTAAGGTCTAAGCTCTCTGGGTCACCTTGGCCTAATTTGAAGGTCATAAGGGCCAAATAAAATATGTATGTGGTCATGTTAAAAGTCAGCTATGTAAAATTTCAGACAGGACTGTTTATTTATCCCAGATATGCCAATGGACCTGCCTGTTAGCCTTGTAAAAACTAGGTCACCTTGATCTTCTTTTATCTGATTTCCATGTCACAAGAATTAAATTTAGTAAAAATGTGATTATGCTAAGTGTGCTGTTGGTAGTATTCAGTGACAAGATCACATTGCTCTAGAAATTTTAAATGGGGATGGAACAGCTATTTTTGTATAAGATGTGCAGGTAAATGTTAAAAAGAGCGAAACAGCTGTTTTCAAATTTCTGAAAAGCTAATCAGCGCACATGCGCCTAATACTCACTGTTTCCTCACTGTAATTATTACAAATCAGAGTACCCTCATTTTTTAAAAAGACAATTCATCACATCATTTTGTAATTTTAGTCCAATTAATATTCTTAAAAAATGGCTAATTACCACTTGTCAAAATGTGTCTTTCCTGAACACCCACCGCTCGTCCACATAATAGGCTGAAACTTCTGAACTACACAAGATATTTACATTCCGTTTGAACTAACATGTTTCTGACAACCTGACATGTAGCTGCGAAAATTAGACCTTTGGTATTATTATATGGAAAGGAAATGCACGCTGTGTTCACATTAATTATAGCGTTGTCAAGCTGTGGCTCCACTGTTAGTGATGGTTGCTAGGGTCATGTAGCACTAAGCACCTGGATGCTCGAAACCATGAACTGAATTATTACACACTGACATTCATTTAGTGTTTAAAAAAATAATTAAATTTATTTAATTTGAACACTTAATGAATGTCAGTGTGTTAAAGTTCGGTTCATTTTTATTTATTATGTAGTGATGCTCAGGTTTAGTGTAATCAATCAATGAGTATTACTTTTACCGCATTTTGTGCAAAACTTCTGATTCGTTGTTATGGATTCGCCACAATTTCAACAAAACGTAATGACTGATCATAAACTTCTCCCCATAATACATCTTCAATTTGAATATCTGGGTACTTGGTGCTTTACAATGCTATAATTAAGGTGAGCAAAGCATGACAGAAACATAAACAAAACCGTAAGACCACGTAGAGAGATGTAGAGACTCTCTAGTTAATGAGTATGAGCGACCTACGTTCCTTATATTCGCCGCGACCGCATCAGTGTACAGTGCGCAGAAGGCTCAGGGAAGAAGGTATCCGGTTGTTCAGAGCACAACGTATGGCCCCGACAGACCGCAGGTGCTGAAGAAGACTGAAATGTGTGTGTAGTCGCCACTGCCCGTGTCTGAAATGTGTATTCTTCATCTGTATATTATTTAACTGATTTGGATTAACATAATTATGAAATTATTTCAATATTGTGTTTTTAATGCCTCTTAGTTTATAAATTATTTTGGACTTCTTATGACCAGGCAAATTTGAGTTGATGCATATTGACACAATCTGAACACTTTTTGACAAATTTGACCTTTGTTGCCCGTTCCCCCAAATGCCTGTAACTTTCCAGCACTAAGCACCAATCAAAAATGATCAGTATTCATAAGGGAACCCCAAAACCCTTTCAAACCTTCGTTCCAAAGACTTGGTATTCCGTACGTGCTGTATCTTTGGGTTTATCCATTAAAGCAGTTCACATTCCACTTTCCTAATGGCACTTGATGAGCTCCACCGACTGACCCACCTCTGTATTCCTGCCACTAGTCTGTGTGTGTGTGTTTGTGGTCATGCATGAGTGTGTGGTTTGCGGGCGGAGGTTAGCGTGTTTGTCTAACTCTGATGGATAGCCGAGCTGTTGGAGGCACGCCCGCGAATTTTAATTGTCCCGTCTTTATCCTGCTCATTCCACGCGGAAGCTTATCACCCCGGTGCTTTTAGGACAGTTGTGTATGCAGATGCTCAGAGCTGTGCACGGTTTCTCTGCTCATACTCATAAGTTCGACCGAGAGGGCAGATGTGCGTTGGCATGGCTTCCACTTACGAGTCCGGCTCATATTTCTTTTTGCTTTAAAGCCATGCATTCTACTTTGTTGAGGAGTCTTATTTCACACAGCCGGGGAGCTGGCGTTTGGTTTTTATGTTTTTTTGGATGAGTAAAAGATGACCTATGAGTCATCAGAGTGCCAGCAGATTCATGATCATTTGGAGCTAGTTTCTGTGGTTTTCAGTTAAAAATAATTTTATATATAATAGATATTTATATATAAAATAATAGTTTTGTGAATGTTCTTGTAGGCGCTGTTAAGAGACCTGGGGTTGGAAGTGAGATGGTTTCACATGTACAGTATTTAGTAAATGGAAGCTTTTTCTCTTGAGGACAAGGCACTCAGGTGCAGACGAAAATAACTGATTTGTGCTTTTACAGAGAGAAAGGATTTGATCAGTTGTGAAACATCCAACATGCCCTGTGATTTGGGTTGCCAGCCCCTCTTCTACAAAGCAGTGGTTCTGCTGCTAATCAAGTCATCGGATGAGTGCTAGCACTGTGTTCTGTGCTCAGAGTGATTTAAGGGCGTTCACACATGCTGGTCCGAGCTTGAGAGTATTCATATTATACAGATTACACCCCCAACCCCCCCTGCTGGTCTCTGTTCATATTATAGCTTTAGTTGCGAACCCTGGTCCGTTTACATCTCATCCATCATCAAAGCTTTCCTTTACCAGGGTCCACAGTCGATGATGTACAGCAGATGTCCATGAGGAAAAATGGAAAGCCATCCTGTTAAAACCCGAGGCCAAAGTCAGAAAAGCACTTCATAAGCTGTGTGTTGTTCAGTCATAATATTTGCCAAAAAATAAATTGCTTCCAATGAAAGAAATATCATTCAGCTTTAACAAATACCCACCAAATAATGACTTGAGTGGATTAAGGAAGAATGAAAACTGGATTTTCACTCCTGTCCATGCCAGACATAACACACAACCTTGCATTTTACTAATTTGTTGAACACTTATTCCTTTAAAAAGTGACCTTACTTAGGTTTGAAATTGCTTAAACTAAAAACCTCTGTGTTCCGCTGGTGTTTGCAGAAAGCAGCGGCCGGAAGCACTGTTGGCTTCTGGGCCGTGTAGTTCTTTTGACTTGCTTTACAGTGTAGGCTTATTGAAACTCTCCAAAATGGTGGCACTGAGATTGTAAGGACCATAATCCAGTAAAGCACATCCTCCAAATCAGTGTTTTATGGGGCGGTGGGGAAGCAGCTTCCTGAAGAACAGTGGAGAGTTTTGGATTGTATTATTGGAATCATTATTTGGTGTTCCCTTGATGTGCGAAATGAAAACTAAAGGTCTGAATGGAAGGTCTGGGGGTAATTTCTGACCTTGAAGACAAATGCACACTGAACTTCAGGACACACCTCCTCATTTGAATTCAAAAAGAGGGCGTGTCCAAATGTTTGACTGGTACTGTACATAAAGTAAATCTATGAATTGCTAAACTACACATTAAAACATTACATTTAATGTTGAGATTTAATAGAATCATTTCAAGATCGAGCAAAAGAGTTTTATTTCGAAATACACACCGGAGCAACAAGGGTGGCTTTGGAGAGATCTCGACCCTTCGTGTCTCCGCCTGGCCTTTAATAACATAAAGACAGTCCACCATCTTTTTGTAACAACAGTACATGATTAGCTACCCTGAGAAAAGTGAGGAGCCGAATATCTTGGGGGTTAGATGAGGCTGCAGCCCTTTGTTCTGGACTTGGTATTCGTAACTCCTGTGGTCATTTAGGGAGTACCTGCTCTTACCATGTCCATGTTACTTATTACACACACTCAAGTTAAACAAGGACGTAGTCAGAGTATACTCAGCATATAAAGTAAGTGATGTGCAGCCCGGGACACAGTGGCCAGTGTCTTAGTCACTCTCGAGGCCCGTGGGACAAATCTGGCCGGCCAACTCATTTTATGCGGCCCGCGAGAGCTTTGATATGATTGTCGTACATTCTTCTCATCAACCATTACCATAAAACATAATTCTTCATCCATCCACTAGGTGGCCTCAAACCTTTTTCAAGGTGGATCTTTTTTGATTAGATGATCTGGTAATTCATCCATTGATGACCTCGAAATTTATTGATATGGCCCCTCAGGAATAATGAGCGACCCTGGTATAAGGGAAAATATAAATGTTTGATATGGTTATAATGGGATAAATGTCTCCCACACTGGAGGCTGTATTGAATCTGTAAGTTCATTTGTTTATGTTTTGCTTGCGAGAGAACATTTTTTCTAATGAAAACCTGATTAGTAGGAAAAACCTACATATTTTATACTTCATCTCTGAGTTTGTTAATCCATGTGCTTTTTGTTTGCAGTGAACATTTTTTGTGTTCTCATGCTCACCGTAACCAAAATCTTCTGCATGTGAGGTATTCCAAAAAAAGAGCCCCACAATTGACATGAAGATTTTATGAAAGTATTTACTCATTCATTTTCTACGCCGCTTAATTTTGATCGCAGGGAGGGCTAGCACCAATCTTAGCCAAATCTGGGCAAAGGTGGGGTAAACCCTGGACCAACACACACCACCATTCACACTCACATCTAGGGGTGATTTGGAACAGCCACGTAGCTTGTTGTGCATGTTTTCGGACCATGAGAGGAAAGCCAGTACTCAGAGGGAACCCCACGCATGCACAGGGAGAACATGCTCCACACAGAAAGGCCTCGAGCCCGGGAATCGAACCCAGGCCTTCTTTAATTAATCCGCTGTCATAGACCCGATCAGTGGAAGAAAGGATAAAGCATGTGTCGTGTTTCAGAACCGTTTCCAGATGTGTCACAAAGATTTATGCAATAGTGATATACAGAGTTTGCATATGTTAAAAAAATATAAATAATGATTTAAAAAAACAATGAGTTGCATTCTGGGAAGTGTGAGCCACCTCTGTACAGCTTAATGTACACAATTAGCCATTTCAGTGAGGGGTTGGTTGGAGAGTAATGGCACCCTACACTATAATATTTACAAACCATTTCCAGTTTGGTTGGTTTGTTTACATTTGCAGATTGGTTTGAAATGCTGATAAGAACACTAGTGATGTCTCTTAAGGTCCACATGTGATTGCTAAGCAAACATTCAAACACCGAACATGGCTCGGCTGGTACAGTACATTCGGGCTGAAAGGGAACATTGTGTACAGTTGAAATTTCCTTTAACTCGCAGTGATGGTGAGAAGGCAGGAGGTGTGTGTGTGAACGAATGAGCGAGCGAGTGTGTTGTTTTTCAAGAGTAAGAGAGAGCGCGAGAGAGAGAGAGAGAGTGTGCGTGCGTGTGTGTGTACAGGCAGTCGGAGACTCTGTTTGTGTTGAGCGGTTCACTCGGTAGCGGGAGATTAAAAATCAGAGAGCCGCGAATCAGCCGGCTTTGTCTTCTGTACGTCTCTGTCCCGCTTTCCTGTGCCAGTGTTCTCGTATCTCAGGGCTCCAGTATCATGGGCTTTTCTTCTCGCCCTCACCGTAGCGCCTGGTGTGTGGCTTTGTCTGTCGCCCGCGTGCCATGCGATGTGTGTGTGTGTGAGCGTGATGTCGAGGAAAGGAGCGCTGGGCTCGAGCCTGTGCCTGCCTGAGTTACGTTACTGTCTGTGTTTCCCCTGCACAGTACTGCTCCAGCACGGCGCCGACGCCAACATCCGCAACACCGACGGAAAATCAGCACTGGACCTGGCCGAGCCGTCCGCCAAAGCCGTCCTCACCGGTGAGTCTACGCAGCCAGCTTCTCTCTTTCTTCATCTGTCCATCCCTCTTTCTGTTGTGGCTGGGGCTCTCAGTCTGTCACTGATTACTGCTCTGTACTGCAATGTAATGAATGTACTGCTCAGTGGCTTTTAAATGTTCACCGAGCGGTTTGTGGATGAGTTCCGTGTGCGCGTGTGTGTCCTTGTATCTGTTTAGTTCTTCGTTCTCTCTCTTTCTCCTTCTTTGATTGGTATGATGCTCATTGATTTTGTGGATGCATGCAGCAGGAGTCAGCTCTCTCTCTCTCTCTCTCTCTCTCTCTCTCGTGCTCTGTTTATCTCTCTCTTTCTATCTTTCTCACTCCGTCTCTCTCTCTGGTTCTCTTCTTCTCTCTATCCCTCTCTCTCTGTATCTCTCCCTTTTTCTCTCCTTCCCTTGGGGATGTCTTTCTCCCAGTGTCTCCTTTTCTCTCCCTCCCTCTCTGTGGGTGTCTCTCTCTCTGTGTCTCTCTTTCTCTCCTCCTCTCTCTGTTGGTGTTGCTCTCTCACTCTGCCTTTCCCTTGCTCTCTTTCTTGTTGTCTCTCTCTCTCTCTCTCTCTCTCTCTCCTTCCCTCTCTCTCTGTATCTCTCCCTTTTTCTCTCCTTCCCTCTGTGGGGGGTCTCTCTCTCTGTCTCTCTTTCTCTCCTTCTCTCTCTGTTGGTGTTGCTCTCTCACTCTGCCTTTCCCTCGCTCTCTTTCTTGTTGTCTCTCTCACTCTCTCACTCTCTCACTCACTCTCTCTCTCTCTCTCTCTCTC
>JBCNYG010000024.1:14471913-14489399 GCA_039654305.1 Porochilus rendahli
ATACACACACACACACACACACACACACAGTTCTTATGTTCTGATATAGCCATAATAATAGTGTTATATCAACAGATAATCAAATAGTGTTGATTTGGAATTAAATAAACCTACCTGGCTTATTACCTGCTGCATTCCAGATTTTTTTCTTTAATTCATAAAAAGGTTTAGTTTTTGTATTTGTTTATTCATTAGTTTGTTGTGATAGATAGTATCAGGATATGAAATTTCGACCATATTGCACCAGCTCTAGTACTCGCTCATGTTGACAGTCATCATTAGGCTTTAGATTTAAATCGAGTATCTGTTTACATTCATGCTAGGTTAAACAATGCTTTCAGCTGGGGCAACTGCTACCTTAATGGCTCATTAAGCAGCCCCTTTGTTTCTTACAAATAAAATAACATGCTCGGAAACCACACGGTGCTATGAATTTAGTTCCTCAGAGATGTGTGGTGTGCGTACAGCAACATTTTCTCAGGCTACGTGCAGTGGACGGGTACAGAATTAACCTGAGTGAAACTTTCAGGTGATGTGATTCAAGCAACTACCAATCAGAGTGAAGAGGTACTGTTGATTGACAGATGCTGCCAAACACAGAGTTTCCCAATACCTTTTCTCTAGGGGAACACTCGAGCGTGCTTGAACAGGGGCTGGGACCGACGTTGTCTGACGGAACCGCTGATGTCATTCATGACTGTTTTAAAGAGCAAGTAGTGCAAATTCACCACAGTTACCCTTTAAGGGTAACACCAGGAAACACTTTGGAAACACCAAAGGTTGGAGTATAGACTTGTTTGTTCATTTAAAGCTACACACGGAGTACAATATGATGGTTAGCTAGTTAACCAGAGCATGTTTTTGCTAACCTCTTTTCCTATTGAGTCTATTTTATACCTTCTATTTTACTCTGTGTATTTATTGATTTCTTGATTTATTTCCAATTAGATTATCAATTTTATTTATTATTGCAGTGAGTTAGACACTGCTCATAGTTTCACTCAGAAACATCTGGAATTGGAGAAAAATGTAAGAGGGTTACCAGGGCAACTGGAGACAATTACATTTTCCGCCGCAAACCCATTTGCTTGTCTCATGAAGTGATTTGCTTGTCTCTCAGTGGCGAAGCGATTTACTTGTCACTCATGGCTTCGTGTGTGCATGCACATGAACACGGCACAGGACAACAGTGGCCCCTTTCCCCCCATCCGCTTAAATTCTGCCGGAAACATCTTTTTCTTCAGTTCCAGTTCCATAGTGTCCTGTGGTATGCTAAAATCTCCACCGAATGAATAAGCGAGATCTAACTTCATACGCCACAGGCATGACACACACCACACACACACACACACTGCTCATGCTAACTCCAGGTGTGCACGCTGTAATATACACGGTAGGCATTCCGGAGGTGTTTTTCCATCAGGATAATCTAAACAGGTGAATTCCCCCGAACTGTGTGCACCTTGTTATAATGCAAATGAGCATCATCACGTTTGAAATGAGTCTATTTTGTTTAATCGTCGACCCGTCTTCAGAAAATACCACACACATTATTTCACTCACTCTCACCGTGTGTTCAGCCTCAGCATGTTTCTGAGAGAAAGAAGAAATCCGACAACTCCGAGGAAACCCACACAGTCAGGGGGAGACGATTCAGTACAGAAAACAAGCTCAGAATTAACCCAGAAACCCTGGAGCTGTGACGCGGGAGTACAGCCTACCGTGTTCGCTACAGAGCCTGCGTGTCCTTTGTATTTGTTAAGAAGAGAAGAGAAACTGATTACGGGGTTTTCATGCCTTACTGTGTTCCTAGTTGTGGTAATTGGAGTCATGTCAGTGTCGTCGTTCCCCCAAACCCCGATTTAACAATCGATTTAATTATGTTGGCTAATTGTTGCAGCCCTATTGAAACACAAAACACACACACTTTTAAAAGCACCGTGCCCACTGGAATCTAGAGGAAGCGTGCTATGGTAATGCGGTTTGCGTGACCCGATGACTCTGTATCGATTTATGTTCTGTAATCAGACCGAATTAAGGCTTGTGCATTCCACACGCGTTCCCGCTTCCTCCTAACGAGACGAGAGCTCGGGTTTGAGTAGCGCGGTGCAGCAGGTGGAGCCGTGCTCTTAGTGTTTAAGAGAACCCGTTTTATTCTGAGTTCTGTTATTCGTCTTTCCTGACCTCTCACACGTGCAATAAGTTTTGTGCTTACAGGTTTGGCCTATAAATTACGGCACCCTGCTGCGGTTGGAAGCCTGGTGGTCTGTGGTGTTTCTCCGGATCTGGACTGTTAACACAGTGAACACAGTGGATTTTCAACAGCACAGAGTTTTCTTTCAAAACGAGTTCCGCAAAGTGTCATTTAAGAATCCGATTGCCGTTTAATTAGGCGTTTCATGTTTCATCGAGTGGAGGTTATAAATCTCCTCATTCCTGCGTGTCGTTGTAATGAAAAATTAATTTTTGTATGGCTGACTGTGTACTTCACGGTTTAACTCACCGTCTTGTGAAGCTACAATACATGCGAAGGATCGGAAATTAAACGCACACTTGCGCCTGCTGTATGTGTAGATGCTGCTTTTAAAAAATCCAACTTTTTTCTGAAACAACAAATCGATTCGTTCTACATTTAGATTAGTTTTAGCCAGCGTATGGTGGTTTACAGATACTTTCATTGACGTTACCATTTTTAGCTCCCGCCCACAAAGTGGCTCTGGAGCTATAGGAATGGGTCCTGTCTGTATGGCTGACTTTAGTTTCAGGGCATTTACTTGCCGCGCGCAGAAGCGCTGCCCTTCAAACCTGCCATGCTTGTTCTATATTGGCATGTTATGAAATGGTCCTTTTGGCAGAAGCGTCTGGATCCCTGTGGTCTATTTTCTGATTTGTAATGAGATTTTTTTTAAACATAAAGCTTTGCGAGCAGGAGATCCGAGCAATAGCGAATAGAATAGCAACAGAGATCTGTCGAGATGATGAATTTAAGCCGCCTTTTGTTTTTTCCGTCCCAGGATGACATAGAGGCCACGGAGAATGAGGCCTGATTGGGATTTGATTAGAGAGTGCACCTCGATCAGGTCATGTTTTATTTGCAGTCTGTTTGTTTGTTAGCAGGATTATGCAAAACTTATGGAAGTATTTTTGTGAAATTTCTGCCCGAGGTGTGACCATAGATAAGGAAGTCTCCGTTAGGTTTTGGAGATAATTCAGATGAAATTCCGGATCCAGGAATTTTTTTCTGTATACTTTCACATTGTGAAATGATGATGTTTTGGTTCGTATTCAGAGCTGGGAAGAGATTTGCTCTTTCTGTGTGTGCTGGTTTTAAAACCTGTTATCTGTCAGACTGAGAATCTTGTGGTGTGGTCTGGTCTGTGCTCTTTTTAACACAGGATTGTTGGGAAATTTTCTCTATAGGAACATTTGCTGTGCGTGTGCAGCCTGGTTGCTAAAAGGCCTGAGTAACCTTACAGTGCAATGCTACTTGATTATAAGTTGACTGAAGTAAGACTTATTTATTTAAAAGTCAGATTGCCATTAGCTCAAATACTATTCACTTATCATTATGAGCTCCCAGTAAAAGTCAGAAAGTGCTTATCAGCTCAACCAACACTTTTAAATAGTGTAACTTTAGATCTTTCTGCAGCTCAGTGATGCTAAGTGATGTCCTAGCCTGCAAAATCCAGACATGTACATTTCTTCTATACACTAAGCGCTTACACAAGAGACAAATTAAAGGCATATTGAAATCGGAGTCTCTTTGTCTTTCCAACCTTTATATTTGGTGAACATGTAAAAAGAAAAATCTTTTGCATTATCTCCATAGAGGGCATCGTTTTAAAGCGGAATGAAGCTAGTTAGCTTTGTAGATTGCTGAAGCAAACATAGCCATTAGCCAGATTAGCAAGCCGACTTCACCAGTACCAGTTCATTGGACACGAGGAGGGCATGTGACAAAGATTTGATACTATATGTTAAAAGCAAATGTGTTTATCAATCATTTTTTAATTCTGACATCCCAACATTTCAACGTGCCATTTTAGAAAACAAATCCTGGCTTGCTGTTAAATAGCTCTGTGGTCCCCCTTTGTAAGTCAGGAGGCGTGGCATAGTGAGTCGTATCTTACCAAGAGTGTCCGAAATGAACTCTTTTAACGGCGGACAATAAAAAAAAAATTCTATATTAGCCAAAATGGCAAATTGCCTTTTCATACCACATGTTCATTCATTCATTTTCTGAAGCGCTTAATCCTAATTAGGGTCGTGGGGAGGCTGGAGGCAGCTCATCTCAGCCCAACTCTGGGTGAGGGCAGAGTACACCCTGGACAGCTCGCCAGGCCATCGCGGGGCATATCACACATTCATTTATTTAATTTCATTTATTCGTTCATTATCTTTAACAGCTTAAAGCTGCGGTCTGTAACATTGTGGAGAATATAATTTTGAAGACATTAATTACATGATTTACAAATAAGTCCTCGCTAATCTATACTTATTAAATCTATAATTGTATACATCTGTTCAGAGAGCAGCTTTCCTTCCACGGTTACTTTTCCACCGTCATGTTTTTAGTGGAGCAAACATGACAGGCGGGACGCATGCCAGTCAGAAATCAGTACAGTCTTTCAGGGTTGTTTTATTTATTTATTTTACATGATGGCTCTTTTAGTACCCATTTACCAACCGGTTTGGGAAATAGACTTGTGAGCTTCACTCAGTGAACCGTAACTCCGCCGGCATTTGAAGCTTGGCGAGTGTGCATTTTGGACTCCATAACATTTCATTTCCAGCAGGGAAATTCGAGCCGTTTGATTGCGTGTTGTAGCTGATGTTGTTTTTCCCTGCTCGTGATTTACCCAAAATAATTGTGATGAGCACGGTTCATGATTTAATTTCCTGAAAAAAACCTTGGCAAAACATAAACAGTGAAGCACCATGGCGTAGTTCCGCTGGTATACATGTCATTTGTCTCGTATGTAAAAGACTCCGACATCAGCAGGTTTGTGTAGATAACTCACACTGTCATGGAGAACAGAATCAGCAGTCCTGCGCAGGAACTTTTTAAATGAGTCAGAAGATTTGTAGCGTTATTTTCCATTCTGACAGATTTTGCACGACACTGAATTTGTACTGAGTGCTCAACCCAAGAGATGAATCTCCACCATCTTTTATTGGATTTAGATTTCTTTGCACCAGACTCACCATTTCATCAGTTTAGTTATCGCTCAGCACTACGACCTGGTACTCTTAAAAGCTCCATGTGGCTACATTACACTGGGATTTTAGCAAACACTGGCTAGCTAAACACCGCACAGCGCTAGTATACGGTCAGCGTCACATATATGGCTTTCATGTCAAAGCTGCTTGGGTTTCCAGCAGAGATTTGCAGCTTTCTCACCTTCTAATAAAGCCTCTGGAGATTTCTGCAGCTTCGTTTCGTTTGTTTTCTTCCCTTTTTTTTTACTTTGAAGCGTGAGCTCCAGTGCTGACAGAGACGCATGACCCACAGACGACCCATCGATCTGAGCTGTTTATTCTTGCTGCTGCACTGGAAGCACCGAAGCCTTTTATTCGTGTTCTTGACTGTTTATTTATGAATAATGTATATTGCACTTAAAGCGATTCATCCACTATGTATGTATACACACGTGTGTGTCTGTGTGTGTTTGTGTGCTGCACAGATCATCCTGAAATCTCCACTGACAGATCAACAGCCTGAAAAACAGCAAACAGTTCAAGTGTTTCACATGTAAACACACCGTACTGTCTGTGCTTCCGTACATCAAATGCACTAGAGTTACTCGTGTATGTGATGGTGGATGGTGTGCGATGGCTTGGAACATCAGTGTGTTCTTGTTTATTTTTAAAGTAATGCCACTGTTTCATCGCTGAAATACTCTGGAAAGTGAAACGGCTTATGTAAGGAATGGTTGTTAGACAGTTTGATAAAGCGGAGTTGGGTGATGATTGTTTTTTCCTATAATAGTACGTCCCAAAGTGTTTTATTCTTCCTATACCACACCAACTAGCCAGTGATTTACATAAAAAATAGCTTTAATAATTTACTTTAATTTATAATTAATTCAAATAGATAATATATTATAATTTTAAGTTATTTTACAAATCCATACATAGCACATTGAATGCTGTGAAATCTTAGTGCCCTTAAGTGTATATACATTTCACGGGAACAGCACAGTCTGATTGGTTTACTAACTCAGTTAATACACATTCATTCAAAATACACCCCCCCCCCCCACCAAATAAATAAATAAATAAATAAATAAATAAAACAACAACAATTGTTGTACACAAGAATATCTTGTTGTTCCACCGCCTTTCTTACAGCACATTAATCGTCATGCCGTTGTTTCAGCAAACTTAACAACGTAACCTTTTTTCCCATCCGGCCTTGAGTTAATTTCTCACCAACGTCCTGAATTAATGACGGAAAAACTGAACCACACCATAAAGTCTTCTCCAGCACATCCCAAATACTTTCAGTAGGGTTAAGGTCAGGACTCTGGGGTGCCAATACATAAGTCAAAATGATTCCTCATGCTCCCTGAACCACGCTTTCATTTTTTAAGACCCCAATTTATATCCATGCCGTCAGGGTAGAAAAAGTCCTCTGATGTGAAAACCTCATTCAGTACATCCATCTCATGAGCCGACTTTTATTGCCACATTAATGTTGCTGAGCCGCGACCTGATCAGCTGGGGGTTACACTGCCATGGAGGTTACTGTGCACTGTGCACCCCATGGAAATATTAGTGTATGTGGGACTTTTTTGGCCGGGCAGTGTATTTTCTTGATTCTGATTGGTTGGAAGACATTAAATAATTCTTTATATTTTTTTAAGAATGTAGTTATCACTCATAGGCATAGGATAGTTTAAACAGATTGAAAATATTTTGAATAAATAATAAAATAATGGAAAAATTATAACTAAAAATTATAACTAGAACAGGGCAAAATAAATAAATAAATTACAGGATTACAAGTAAAACAGGGTCCTTTTCCAGTTTTTTGTTGGTTCTTGAACGGCAGGATGTGGCGCTGCTCACACTGCTGGAAGTCTCATGTGCTTATGGAGATCACCTGCCACTGTCATGCTTGAAATGCCTAAATTACCCATAATCTTGTTTAAATTTGCTTTTCTCATGTTCTGGTGTAGTATATACTAAATCCCCTAATAACTTAGGCCAGGTGGATGGTGGTGAATAGTTTCATCAACGTTGTATATTTAAATTATTTGTAATAATTATCACTCGTTATAGTATCTATGATCAGTTGTTTGTGCATCTTATTGTTTCTGGAAAAAAAGGAGATTGTTGTGTTACTAAAAACATCCATAACTCAAACTCATGAGGTTTCTGTGTCAAACTAGAGACTAGAGGATCCTTATAGAACAGTTCATCTTATCAACAATTCCACACTTTTTCAAAATCTGTTTATTTGGAGTGTCCTCCATGCAGGTCCCAGTGAGAGAACGCTTACTATAAGAACCCTGTTTAAAACAAGTGCATTAATATAAAGCTATAATCCACAGCTGCACTACTTACATAACAGCTGGTATCGAAACAAATCAGCAGCTTGGGACCAATCAGATCGGAGAATTTCAGAGCTGAGGAGTATCAAGTACTTCCTAGACATTTTAAAGTTCTGAGTATGTACACAGTCTCTTACACCTGGATATGGTGGTGTTTGTTGTTGCTCGGCTCATACACAGGCCAGCTTTCTCAACTTTTGCATGGGCACTCCCTATGACCTCAACCTGTGTGTGGGGTAGCTAATTTGCATATCCGACCTCTGACCTTGGCACAGTGACCTTGAACATATAAGGTTTGTCAAGGCCATTGCTCGGCTCATGCGTACGGCAGCTTTCTGAAATTTTTCATCGCTGTATGCTGCAACTTTTTTCAGTTATTGCATCTCTTTTACAAAACTTCCATTTTTGTCCTACATGCTCGAGGCGTCCTGGCTGAGGGGTTACGACATTCTATAGAACAGCATGTTTTTAGTTTTTGATGTCATTTTAACATGATGACTTTGAGTATGATGACTTTAAGGGCAGTGGTGGCTCAGTAGCTAAAGCTCTGTATTAGTGTTCTGAAGGTCACGATTCAAGCCCCAGTACCCACAAGGTCCCACTGTAGGGCCCTTGAGCAAGGCCCTTTACCCTCAGTTACTCAGTTGTGTAAAAATGCTAAATGTAAGTCACTCTGGATAGGGCTGCTTGCAAGATACCATAAATGTGTAATGATGAAGTTAAAACGATTCCAGTGATTATATTGTTAAACAGGGTGACCCAAAATCTTCTCACAAAGTTGAGGTAAAACAAAAAACAGAAAATAAATTTTTTATTAACAGTTTCGCACTCATTGTAGTGTGACGTCAATGTGTTGGGCGGGGTTGGTTTCTCTTGTGGAGAGAGTGAAACTTAAATGTTAGTGATTCTGAGGATGAGAATGCTGCCAGAGATGAGAGTGACGGTAAATCCCAAATGGCTTGGAAAAAAAAAACGTTTTCTGTGATTTCTGCGCTTGTTGTTTATGCACCTCAGCACTGGCTGATAATGTGTCATGCTACACGGTTCAGTGTCAGCGTTGTCCGGCGAGTACAACATATTGACCAACAGTCAGAAAGGCAACATGTCTCTGAGCATGCCTGGAGTCATAACGTATGCGCAGACTTTGAAAACGGGTATAGACTGATGTTGCCGGGAGGAACCGCTGATGTTATACGTGATTTGTTTTAAATAGCTAGTTACACTGATTCACCACAGACACCCGCTGTTCCATCCGACACACCCCGTCGAGCCATAGCAGCCTTTAGAAGTGATTATTGACAGTAATCTTTAAAACATGATTTATAAAAGCTATAGAGTTAATTTTCATATATATATAATATAAACTGTTCAGTTATGAGTTTAATAATAATGAAAAGCTCTGACTTGCTGCCTGAAATAATAAAGGGGTTTCTATGAGCTGTTGTTCCAAGGTGTCCTGTTTGGATGCCAAATTCACAGAAGTGCTTGTAACTTAAACACGTGTAGGGGGTTTGTTTCATTGTACCACACTACACATACAGTTTGTATTAAGATCAACATCAAGTCATTTCTCAATGTGATTCTCATATACCTCAGTGCGCCACTTCCTCCTTATTCACTCGGACCAGCGAGCAATGAGATATTGTACCACATGACCACACAGACTCACCTGAACAGTGAGAAGGATTTTCTAACCAACTCAAGCTGTGCTCCAGTCCGAAGTGAGATCCCTGACAGAGAGAAATGCTGTTGATTTCCAGGAAAATAATCATTCACATCGAAAGCTCCATCAAAAACAGGATGATTTGGAAGTTTAGATGTTTAGACGGGTCTCGTCTGAGAAAGGAATCAGAGAACCGGCTGCGCTCTAAATCTATTTGTTGAGTGTATGTTGGGATCACAGCGCCCCCTGGTGGGCTTGACCCACGCTGACTGAGCAGGTTTCTCAGAATAAACAGCCTGCTGATTGTTTCTACCTGTTTTGTAGTTACTCATTATAATGTGTATAAATAATACATCGATAGAAAGAGACAGAAAGCTATCTCGCTCTCTCGCTCTCTCTTTCGGTCTTTATCTCTCTACCTGTCCATTTCTCTCGGTCTATCTCTCTATCTTTCTGTCTGTCTCTCTGTCTCTGTCAATCGCTTCCTCTCTCTCTCTGTGTGTGTCTCTCTGTCTCTCTGTCTTTATCCCCCTCTCTGTCTGTCTCTCTCTTTGGCTGTTTCACAATCAGGGTAAATTTTTTGGGTCCACAGTAGCTCAAATCTAAAACTCCTAGTTTTTGTGGTTTCTTGCTACCAGTCAACACCTTATGAGGCTAGAATATTTTGTGTGAAGTATCACAGCTAGGGACATAATGGTGTCTGAATCACACTGGGTGAAAGTATAACAGGTAGAGGGTCTTCAGGGTAGAATAAGTACATCTGCTTGTAGTGAAAATTAAACTGCACTTTTAAATTGGATCTGGTTACTCGAGACACAAAAGCAATGCTTCATTTTTGCTACTTTTGTTTTAGTTTCACACAAACTATTTCTCTCTGTGTCTATCTATCCCTCTGTCTGTCTCTCTCATACTCACACAGGCTTGTTGAAATCATGTCATTCATGCTGCTGGTTTTGAGGGGTGTGTGTGTGCAGGAGGTGTGTGTGATGAGTGGACGTGTACTCAGGAATTGTCCATGCTGTTGTGATTGATGGTGCCACTTCAGCTGAGCATTATTTATATTTGTTTTGTGTTTATAACTGTCTGTAGGCATCTCAATGTAGAGGGATTAATCTCAGGTCCCTCAGCTACACGAACAGTTCTGCGCTGAAAGCACGGTGTAACGCGGAGTGTTGGATTACTGACCCTGAGGTGAAGAATTGTTCTGGTGTACACTACATAGGAACATAAGGAAGGCAAACCACAACCAGATGTTCGTAGGTGATTTTTAGATCTTTGAGGTGTTATTTTGGTCACGCGCTCCATTATGGGGGTCCTCATAATTTTTTGGAAGGACAAAAAAAAGAAGGATTTAAGAATCGAGTTCAGAGTTTTTGACCTCCGGTGTGATAAACGCTTCATCATGAGTTTATCATGTGGGAAAAACTCATACAAAGTTCTAGTATATGAAGTAAGCGTGAACGTCGCACGGTGGCGTAGTGGTTAGCCCGTCTGCCTCACACCAAAAAGGTCCCGGGTTTGAATCACAGGCTTGTTGAGGGTGTCTCTGGGTGCACCCTGCCTTTGCCCCGAGTCGGCTGAGACTCCCCATGACAATAATAATACGGTTAAATGCTTCAGCAAATCATTGGATGAGGAAAAAGAATAAATACATAAATACAAGTCAAACAAATTAAATCAAGATTTTTAATGGTTTATTTTCTCACTCACTCACCACACACCTCAGTCACCACACACCACACATCTCTCACCACACACTCACCACACACTCACCACACACTCACCACACACCTCACCACACACCTCACCACACACCTCACCACACACCTCACCACACACCTCACTCACTCACCACACACCTCACTCACTTACCCACCACACACACACACACACACACACTCTCTTACTCACTTACCCACCACACACACACACAACACAGTCATTCACCACACACACACACGCACGCACACACCCACTTACACATCACACACACACACACACACACTTACCCACCACACACACACACACACACACACACACACACACACACACACTCACTCACTTACCCACCACACACACACACACACACACACACACACTCTCTCACTCACTTACCCACAACACACACGCACGCACTCACTCACTTACCCACCACACACACACACAACACACTCATTCACCACACACACACAAATCACACTCACTCACTCACCGCACGCACGCACGCACTCACTCACTCACTCACTTATCCACCACACACACACACACAAACCACACACACACTCACTTACCCACCTCACACACACACACACACAACACACACACACACACACACACCACTCACTCACTCACTCACTCACTCACTCACCACACATGCACGCACACACTCACTCACCACACACACACACAAATCACACTCACTCACACACTCAGTCAGTTTTTTTGTTTTTCACACCATTCTTTGTAAACTGTTGTGTGTGTGTGTGTGTGTGTGTGTGTGTGTGTGACAACAGTGATTTCTAAAATTTTCAAACTCATGTGGTACCAACAACCATGTGGTGGACTGAAGAGCAGGAAGCTTGTGGTGTAGTTGAGGGTGCGGGGCACGTCCTGAGCACTTTGGGAAAGCTGCTTGGATCCGGCCAGGTGTTGCTGCTGCGTTCATTGGCGGCTCTGCAGAGAGAAAACGAGAGGCTCGGTGCACATCCCCCAGCTTATATACCGGGCTTTCTTAAAGCCAGCAACTTTTTAAATAGGTCCTCTGTGCTGAAGGATCAGGATGCAGCCCTATGAGAGCCATCGTCTACAAACAGGCTACAGTCAGTGTCAGGGATCCACCGACCTGCAAGCAGAGAAACTCCGATAGGACGAGGGATCTGCATCAACGAGTGGTTTTGCTGTCGTCTTCAGGCTTAGAGTCCTTTACAGACGGATTTGCTTCGGGGAGCTTATCCTTAGGAATGAAATATGGACGGACATAGAATGGAAAGGACAACGTGATGCGCTTTATTTTTATGAGCTATAGATTTCCTGCACTTTTATTTGCTTGTGTTAATCCGCTAAATCTTATGGCGGTTATGAAGAGGATGAACCTCATTACAGCAGGAACATAATCCTTTTAGTGAGCCTGTGGTCAGATTTTATTACAGATCACCAGCAGCTTTAGCTTAGTACTACACACTCACTCACTCACACACTCACAAGAAGTCCAACTAGAACAATGTTCAGAAACAGATAAACCCACTAGCATCAACAATCCCCCAAAAAACCCCCCGGTAAATAAAGAGTAATTTAGCTAAAACCCTCCATTTCCATCTGATATCTGTTATTAAAGTCACTTCAGCTTGATAGCAGCTTTCAGTTCAGCGTTCGCTCCAGCAGTAATTAGGACCGTATTGAAACTG
This sequence comes from Porochilus rendahli, assembly GCA_039654305.1. NCBI lineage: Eukaryota > Metazoa > Chordata > Actinopteri > Siluriformes > Plotosidae > Porochilus > Porochilus rendahli. Next base: position 14,484,537 of record JBCNYG010000024.1, read on the forward strand.
TCTGAGTTTCGGCACTGTTCTCTCTGATGTTCCCGAAGCGAAAGAGTGAAGAGTCTGTGTGAAGTTGCTAGTGTTATCGTTGTGCTGAAGCAGTTTGGATTTGTTGCTGAATCAGTGTGCGTTGAATGACGTGCCTGTTCTTCATGTCTGTCAGCTTCTTGAGACCACCGCCACCCACCCACTCACCCACCCATCCATCTTACTCAGTGTTGCCATGAGAACATGTCGATTCACTCGCTGTCCTCGGTTTCCCCGCGTAACACCATTATTTCTTGATGGAAAGAAATTGTTAAACTCATTTGCTTGAAGTGACAAATGATTTGTTTTATAACCTGCGCATACTAACCCCATCCCCCACCACCACCACCACCACCACCACCTTACCCTGCAGTGTGTTCAGGTTTAGGCGTCCTGCCCAGTTGGCCTTGATGTTTGGTAACACCGTGATGGGAAGTGATTAATCTTCCCGTGCTCTTGTGCATCTGGAATCGTGCTGTTTTTCACATGGGCGAGCAGCTGCTCACACACTGCCAGGACAGCACGGGTTTGTCTGATGGAAATAATGAGACAGTGTACAAGGTCTTTGTTCTGGGCAAGGAGACTGTACTATACTGTATGTGTTCAGTGTATTAGTCGTCTTATAGTCAGAGTTGCTGGGCTGAGCTATTGTCTAAATAATGCATTAATCAGTGTGAAAGGATTTTGTTTGCTTTATGTGCTAACCGAAGTGCACCAGCTCTGTAATGTATATCTTCGCTGCACATCGTTCCAATATGAGTTATTCCGTCTCATTTCAACAAATATCGAAAAAGCTTTTGCATGACCTTTTCTGATTTACTTTACAGTTTATCCCCTGATAGATCCATCTAGAATCTAGACCAAGCTTTCAGAGCATCTCATGGGTATTTATGGAATTCTGATATGTTAACGTGGAGGGGAAGCGAAGGTTCAGCAGGGGACTGAGTTCAGTAGGGTAACAGCTGTGGGGATGAAGCTGTTCCTAAACCTGCTGGTTTTTGTCTGAAGGCTTCTGAAGCGCCTTCTTGAGGGGGGAGATGGAAGAGTCTGTTGGCAGGATGAGAGGAGTCCCTAAGAAGTCAGCGCACCCGGTGAAGACGTCTCTTCTTGTGGACGTCCTCAATAGCAGGAAGTGGAGTCCCTGTGATGTCTGGGGTGGTTTTCACCACCTGCTGCAGTGCCTTGCGGTCAGCGACAGAGCAATTCCAGTACGACTGTGACACAGGATGTCACCAGACAGGTGGATCTTCAGGTGCTGGTTGACCAGGACAGGTTCTCTGAGATCTGGGTCCCCAGGGAGTAGAGGAACGGGTTCAACACACAGCCTTGAGGTGTGCCAGTGTTGAGTGTGATGGTGGTGGAGTAACATACTGGGGTTGATTCCGAGATCCTCGAGTTTTGTGTTTAACTTGGAGGGAATGACTGTGTCGAATGCTGAGCTGAAGTCAACAAACAGCGTTCTTGTAAATGTGTTCTTGTTGCCCAGGTGTAGTGCAGCACTGTGGATAAAGCATCCTCTCTACTCCTGTTGCTTCGGTATATGTGCACATACAGTGTGTTTCGATTTTTTCTCCCCAAATTTTATTTGTATCCAATTCCCACCTGTTAAGTATTGCCTTCGTTATCACGTGACCATCACCAACTAGGGAGGGTTGTAAGCATGCAGAAGCCCCCTCCGTGACATGCAATACTGCCACCCGCCTCTTAACGAATTGCTACTCATGCATTTTTGGGGGCAGCCTAACACACTCGTAGGGAAGGAACGGTTTGCCCCTCGTACGAATGATCTCAGACGCCCATGATTGGCTGGTGATTGCCGTGAGGGACAAGCAAGTGAGCATTTGCCATCCCTCCCTCCCGTGTGAGCTCAGCCTATTAGCTCCTTTGGACTCCTGTCGGGGATGGGGGTGGCATCAATTCGAATGGATTCGAACTTGCGGGCTGACACCTTGTTGATAGCCCAGTGTTTCCCCTTTTTAAAGGGGACCAAGGGGGTCCAGAGACTCTTTAAAAGGACCACTTCATAATATTCCAATGTAGAACATAGGGTGTGAACATGCCTAATTTGCACGGGTATGTGTGGTCATCGCGTGTAAAAATACTCATTAATTATTTGAAGCAGATTCTTGCGCACTACAAAATGTGAAATGGTTTATTTCACATTATTTGTTTTCTTGTTGTAGACTTCAAAAGTTCCAAAGGTAACCAGCAGTGTTTCAGAATGGCTCCTCTGACTGATGCTCATCCCTGGTGCTGTTGTTTCTCACACGGTGTTTTCATCTATTCAGCCCAAGCAGGCGAAGTTGAGTGACAGTGGCGCTCTGCTGGAGACTTCTCCATGATGAAACTAATCGGTGGCCTTGTGTTTATCAGACGGGATCTACTGTCCACTGGTCCTCTCATGTCCAGTTCCTGAGCCTTTCAGTGGCAGAAATCAAAGGATCCGTTTTGTGTGTGTGTGTGTGTGTGCTTTGACACCGCAGCTGTGTCAGATTTCTTCACAGCCCACATAGCTGTCACTTGCGCTTCATCCATTTCTTCTTTACCACAATGCCGAGTTGGTCTTTTTAGCCCTGTGAGACCTCTCATACTCACGAAGATGAGCTAAATTAACCGTAATGACCCCTGCTGTGCTGCTCAGACCGACCTCCTCCTTCAGCAGTTCCTGGCAGTAAGCCAGCAATTTTCTGGAAAATGAAAAGAACGAATAGGGGGGAAAAACCATTGAAACTCATGCTGGCTGCCAAGGTTCCAGCTGTTATCATCGTCTAGCGCATAGCGGCTCATGAAACATTTTCATCACTGGCTTAAGGCTTCGCAATCTCTTTCCTTCTCTCTCTTCTATCACAGGAAGAGAATCCTGTCGTTATATCTTAAACGTCCGTCTGTTCCCTACTGCTGGTGTTTACTTTAAATTACTCACCTTTTATATGATGTGCGCGTTAAAGTCGGCCGAGCAAAATCACTGCAGCAGGAGTTGAACGCCAGCAACGGAGTTCCAACATATTACGTTATTTTTATTATATTTTTTTATGTTGAAACTCTTTTATGCCTAAATTCTGACCAGTAACATTCGAGATACAACCGTGCTGTGATTTAAAAAATCTACTACACACACGTTATACTTATTACCTGTTTTAAGTGTTTTTGTTACATTTATTACCTAAAACTAAGAGAAGTCAAACGAAATGCATGCGTTTGTGATCAGCCTTAAAAACCGTCTGATCTGTGTGACTTGTGTTTCCTTAATTGACTGTAAGTTTAGTGGTGATAAAAAGAAGCCTTGTCCTGGCTCATATTAAACCATGTGGTGTTTTTTTAAAGCTGAAACTAATAGACTCAGGCATTGCTTGATGTCCTTATCGGATGTAATTATTTAATTTGAATATTTGGTATAAAATAATATGTAAAAAGCGTTAATATATTTTACTTTGATGAACCTAATATTAGTAGCACAACAAACTTATTTCAGTATGTCGGACTGGCTGTGCGAAAGCCTTCTAAAAAGGAGATAACGGTGTCCTTCTCACGTAGGGCTCCGTACGATAAGGAGGGAACCCGGGTGGAAAGGAATTACAGAGCCAGTGGCTTTTTATATAACTAAAGATATGGTGTCCACATAGACACTGGGAAATTAAATCCATGTATAAAGTGAAATACAGGGCTGGTGTTTTACCAGAGTTGCCCCACCCCATCTGTACTGCACTAGCTAGCTATATAAATAATAAGCTGTACATCGCTAGCTGTATAAATAAACAAACAAATAAGTAACATTTTAAAGTAAATTATAGTGAGTAGCTACTGCAGCAATCTGAACAAGTTTGAAACCAGTAAAGAAATGTGTTTTCTCATCTTCTTTGTGTTAATATTATTCAAATTAAGCTTATTTTAAAAATGTACTTTAAAAAAAAAATCAAAAATCGAAATCAGAAATCAGGTGCAGGTTGCCAATCATGAAGATTTTCTATTTACACCTTATTACCGAGTGCTTAAAACCGGCGTCTTCTAAGACTAGTGTGGCTTCTGGTGAGTGTGTGGTTATGTGAGTAAGTCAAAGAGCGTTAGCATGGTGTTTGGAGCAGATGGAAAGGAAGTGTGTCAGGGAAGTTGTAGCAGTAGTTAATGTGGAGGGAACCTGCAGGTCGCTTATTAATAAATTCTGCAGCTCTTCAATATCAGGCTCCTCTGCTGTTTGCTTCTCCACTGCTGCTTACGGGAGGCGTTTAATCCCAGACTCAGCACCGCCTGTCACGAGCTGATACATGTTTCTTTGTATCACCTGCCTTATTACTTTAATTATCCGTTTAATGCAGGGGTCTCAAACTCAAATTACCCGGGGGCCGCTGGAGGCAGAGTCTGGGTGAGGCTGGGCCGCATCAGGTTTTCCTCAAGAACAGCTTTGTTTTTAAATGTTTAGTCTTCTCAAATCTCTTGATTTTTTTAACATAAAATAAGATGGAAAAATAAAGAGATTTGAGAAGACTGAACATTTAAAAACAAAGCTGTTCTCGAGGAAAACCTGATGCGATAGTTTAATAGTTGTTGGGTGTTGCGGGACAGAAGCAGTCAGTGAAATGAGAAGATACATGATATAAATTTTTGGGTCTCAGTAGGATATCAGCTGTATTCAGATTCTAATGTCTGTATTAACATTGTCTCCTGCTGCTATAGACCTGGCAATGCTTTTTTAGCCGACGCCACGGAGAACGTCATTTCCGCTTCTTTTTCTTATGAACTCAGCACTGTGGTCGGCGAAACCCGCTATGTGACTGCAGACCACATCAGGCTACATTGAGTTCCTTACTTTTCTTTCGCATGTGCATCACTTTGATTTATTTTGTCACA
>JBCNYG010000024.1:14543964-14558801 GCA_039654305.1 Porochilus rendahli
GTGGATGGATAAACTAAAAGTTAAACTCTGTTTTATATAAGAGCCATCCTTTCTCATGGTGACCAATGAGATTTGAGACTGTACTTCATGCACATGGACAAACAAGGAGAAACAACATAGCCAAGCTACAAGAGAATGAAAATGAGCCCCAATTCCCTGTTGTAGTGGTGCATCTTGTGTTCAGGATGTTTTCTGTTCACCGTGATTGTAAAGAGTGATGATTTCAGTTACTATAGGCTTCTTGTTAGGATGAGTAGATGTTGTCATTGGGCTCTGACCTCTTTCAGCATGTACCTCATGAGTATACTGTTCCTCCCAAAAGTACTCCTCTGTGTATCTAATATAAAGTGTGTGTGCACTAATATATTAGAACACTGATGATCTTATTAAGTTTTGCTGGTGAACAGATGAAGTGGTTATGCAGCTCGCGCAGTTTGAACCTTTGAAACGATAAAAACTTTTATATTTAGCAGCAAAATGGCTTCAGAGCCACTTAATGGCTGATGTGAAGCTACAGGCAAATGTGTTTAGTTTATTAACTTTTCTTTTTTTTAGCAGCCCTATTAAAGGAAATTCGATTATTGGTCTGACTCATTTCCTCATTAGCACATCTCTTGAGTACATGTGCATTAAGGCTGGATGATGATGATCATCATCACAATGATGTTTATAATGATAATGGTGATATCTAAACAAGAATAATAGATATTCATTTTAGAAAAATTAATATTTGAGACAGTTTAGATTGAGGTCTGCATAGTCTTCTGTTCCCCCCGCCGTCGTCATCTGTCAAGGATTAGAAAAAAATTCTGATTGTCATAATATACTGTATATTCAGCTATTTTGCAATCAGATTCTTTTGTACATTGAAACTCGTGAGTGCTAATGAATGTTAATTGTGTATAGCAGGCTGCACTTACATCTTGTTTTAACACATTGACTTACTGTGTGTAAAATAATGGCTGTGTCTGGACATCTGTGCTAATTTTCTTTTGTGGTGGGGGTAACTAGAGGTTACTGATGTTATACAATTGAATGACTGTTTGATTAGATGGGATGAGGTTTCACTGTTCGTTTTTTGCTGTAGCAATAGTCAGGATGATGATGCAGACAGTGATGACACGGGCATACTAGTCTGTACAGTACACTATACGCTTACCCTCATACTATAATTTAGTGTGTACTTTGCTATCTACAAGCTATCTGATTGGTCGTCTAAACAGACACCATAGCTACATAGCTTAGTTTAGCTCAAGAGCACACACAGAGCTCACCTGACCTGCCTCTCTAATGGTTAAAATGTTCAATTAAAAATATAAACTAAAAAGTGTAGTTTTTTGTTTGTTTTTTAGTTTATATTTTTATAGTTTTAGTTTAGTTTAGTTTTTTTGTTTTTGCATATTATAAGACTATGTGTCTTAGGGAACATTTAGCAGCATCCACATTGTGTTCGAGGCATAATGACTGAATTTATTTATTTAAAAAAAAAAAATACATTTTTTCCTTCGCAAATGTTCCCATGTGGAATTGAATAAAACAATTATTTGCCTAAGGTGAATGGAATATCCTCTCTGTATAGCCCCAGGACTGACCTGTTGTGTGTACTAGGGTGGGGAGTAGCATACAGTACACAGTGCTTACTGGGCCAGAATGCAGCATATTGTTCACCAGTATGTCGTATTGGACACAGCCAGTATCATGCCATCTGTATCACTGGCTGGTTTCACCACAGGCACACTATATCTTTGCTGTATTATTAGCTTAAGGGTATAATGATAAGATGAGATGAAAACCTAAATGCTGTAATGAAAGTTAGCTTACAGTAACCAGATATTTATTTCATACACAGATCACATGTTAATGTTGTTTTAATGTCTGGCCTTTAAACAGGAAACAGAAATGTTGATTTCTTATCCCCTCTCTCTCCTGCTCAGTGGCCTCGTCCCGCTGCACAACGCATGCTCTTATGGCCATTACGAAGTCACAGAGCTGCTGCTCAAGGTAAGAGTCACGCACACACTCACACAAGCACGCATGCACACACAAAAGCATCACCCCATGTCCTGTTTCGAACTGTACTGACATCGCAGCACATTAGAAGCAACATTAACAATATAGACTCTGGTCCATAAATTTTTGGACACCAACCATGTCCTGTTTAGTCCATCAGTTTATATGCGCATGATTATTCGAGAAAATGAATCACCAGTCATTAATGTCCAGTCAGAATCCAGAATTTTGTGGCACTGTTGGGGAAGAGAGGATTATCCGGTGGCCCACAAAGAGCAGTTTTTCTCACCCACAAACACATCAGCAGCTCCTGATATCTCCTTAAGCCCACAGCGCGTGTGTCTCGGCTGCTTTAACTCCAGATCCGATTAAAAGATTCTGCATAGGGGATCAAAAGGACAATTAAAAATCCTGTTATCAGGAGCAGCTTTGTGCTTAACACGTGTTGGCAGGGTTATCAGAGCGGCGCTGCTTGAGGCTGATACTTACAGCATTGTTGTCTTCTCATCAGTCTTCTGTTTGAGGTCATAGTAGTGCTGGAGCAATGTATATCAGGGCACATGTCTCTTGTCATTAATGCTGTTGTACTGTATGTATACAGCAGTGGTGGGCCATCAAACACTTATATTCACTTATATAACACTTAAATTCTAGTATTTGTTCCAAATGTACAGACGGCTTCCACTGGTGATCACTGGTGGAAGTTATGTAATGCTTATGGGTTAACTGGATCTCTTGCTTTAGGAATAATGGTATTCACCCTCAATACACTAAATGTCTCTTTTTCTGTAATGCCGGCTTTTATTATATTCCGTTTTTGTACATTACTGATGGTTTATATAATTGCAACCAGATAGGGGTGGTATTGAGAGGTAGATTAAGTCCATTAAGTCCCCACTGAAGGCCCAGGTACCAAATGAACGGCCCGTCACTGGTATGTAAGCTACATCTTTAAAGATGTAACCTACTTTTTATTCTTCTACAATTCCTAATAAAAAGGCGTTTTTATTTCCCATGTTTGTATTGCCTTTCTATACCACTGTGATATAGTTTTACTGGAACTGAGTTTTACATCATTTTACTGAAATTCTGTGCTGTATTCTTTTGTACCGCATCCGTTATGGTAATTCCCGTAAGTGAAACACGCGTGTGAGTTTAAATTCCTTGTTTTTGTGTGTCCCTCAGCACGGTGCATGTGTGAATGCCATGGACCTGTGGCAGTTCACCCCCCTGCACGAGGCAGCGTCCAAAAACCGCGTGGAGGTTTGTTCCCTCCTGCTGAGTCACGGGGCCGATCCCACTCTGGTCAACTGTCACGGCAAGAGCGCGGTGGACATGGCCCCCACACCTGAGCTCAAAGAGAGACTCACCTGTAAGCACACAATGCTTCTTATTTATTATTCTTAAACTGGGGCTTATAATGTAATTTTGTACAGCGCAAAACAAATGATATCATCGTGTTCATTTGTTTATTTTATTTTGTTGGGACAAAACTTTATTCAGTTAGTTTTCGGATGAGGTTCCTACTCCACAGCAGGTCAGGTTATTTATCTCTTTGATGAATCACAATTCCTTACATCCTCATGCTACACCTTCTGATTCTGGCTAAACTGCACCGCTACACTTGTCGACCAGTTGAGCAAAAAAACACATGAACAATAAAAAACCCTCTAAGCTCATAGCTAATTTTTCTGACCTGCCAAAAGTTGAGGAGAAAGTGTAGCGTAAAGCTCAGGGATCAAAGCTGCGTCTTGATTTAAGGTGGTGTCTCAAACCAAACGTGGAGATGTACTCCTTATATGGTACCGTCATCTCCTGTCTTGTTCTGGGCTTCTTCAGACGAGTTTAAGGGTCACTCGCTGCTTCAGGCTGCCCGGGAAGCTGACATGGCCAAAGTAAAGAAGACGCTCGCTCTGGAGATCATCAACTTCAAACATCCACAGACCCACGAGACTGCTCTGGTGAGTTCTCCCCATTCACACACCTGCTAAACTTCACCCGTTTTGTTTAGGCGCTCTCTCTTGTAATATTAGATAATATTTTACCAACAGATAAATGAAATATCTTTTGAAATGCAAAGTATGGTGGGAAAGCTAATGAGCTAACTGTGACGAGCGCTGTATATCATTCTCCTCAGCTGGACAAACTGTGTAGCCTGTAGGAATTTTGAAATCCATCAGCAAGAGTCTAATGTGAAATATAAAGTTAACATGCAACCGTTTGTCACGGCACCCGGAGAGTCTGTGGGTAGCTTCCTCTTATTTTCTTTAGGTTTCATCTTACAGGTTAATGCAACTTGTGAATATAGAAGCCTAGACTCACCCGTTAAGCTTTGATAGGTTTTTTGTGTATTGATTTTTAAGGTAGGCCTAATTTGCTATTTTTATCTGTTTGTCCATCCATTACCCATAAAGCTAATCTGTCAGGGTCCCAAGGGAAGCTGGAGTCAATCCTAGCTAACTCTGGGTGAGAGGCAGGGCTACACCCTTAACAGGATACCAGTCATCTGCAGGGCTAACACACACGCTCACACACACGCTCACACACTCACTCACTCACATTCACACCTGTGCGTAACTTAGAGTAGGCAGGTGACCTAATATGCATGTTTTTGCACTGTGGGAGGAAACTCAAGTACACAGAGGAAACCCACACAAGTATGAAGAGGACATGTAAACTCCCCACAGAAGATAGATTGGTTTTCTCTGTGACTAAATACATGTAATGGAATTTGTCATTGGTTACACTGGTGCTCGTTACCCATTACTTCACAGTGGCAGCCACAAATCGTACAAGAACCCACTCGAGGGTTAGTCACTCATTACAAATGGAAGGATTCTACTATTGTGGTATATTTTTGACATTTCTTACATCATGATTGTTCCGGTCATCACAATCTGGTGGTCTCCTTCAGTGCAAATGCAGACACAGATGCTTCTCACAGCTCGTCATAGCTCTTATACACACTGTAGCTCCTTAGCTGGTCAGTCAGAAGTGACCCTTAAAGCAAAGGTTATACTACTGCAGGTGTATCTTTTAAAATCATAAATAGAATTCTGTCAGGGCTTCACCGGCTGGTGTGTGGTAGAAAAGCTTACACTGATTTACTGAAATTCGTCTTAAAATTGACATTTAACCTTTGCTTGCTTTCATGTGCATGTTGATTTCATGTGATTTGAGTTTTGATTCAGTGCCGTTTTGGTGATATCAGGCACTGTTTATTTTCGCAGCATTGTGCCGTTGCCTCACCCCACCCGAAGAGGAAACAGGTCACTGAGCTGCTGCTGCGGAAAGGCGCTAACGTCAACGAGAAGAACAAAGAGTGAGTGCACCGAGGATTCCAATATTCCAGATTTTGGTTTATTGCGTTTAAAATGTATTTTTCTTTACTGACTGTGTTTCGCTTCAAATGTTTGGCAAGATTTCCAAACAAATTTTTCAAAACTATTCAAGTAAAAATCCTGATGCAAAAAGGAATATGAAGAAAGGACTCCAACACCCAGGGTTTCCAGCTGTTTTTCAGATGTGTATGGAAAAAGAAGTGTGGCATAAGCGGAAGTATGCTAGAGCTGTTTAATATTTGATTTTCGATCATCTTCAGTACGTTGTTTACTCTGATCAGGGACATCGTAACTATTACTTTTTTTTTTTATAAAGACAAGCACGTATTCAGGGACCATGGGCTAATTTATGTGTAAATTTATCTCAATTCCCCCTGAAACGTGACCCCTCATCATTTATTTAAAGAAAAACATGCTATTCCTTTTACTGTTTTTTTTTTTATGTTTTTATTCATTTATTTACTAAATAATGTGGGGTCTTAAAGGAACCCATTCAATTCCCAGTCATATAAAATAGACATGAAATGCAGTCTTATTTCTCGGAAATGAAACAGAATTAGCCATGATATATTTCTGAAACCATTTTCAGTTTCTCTTGTACACGCCACCACACACCAGTGTTGCACTGCCTAGTTACTGCACATGTGCAGGATCATTCCTTAGCTTATTCGGTCTTATTGTTAACAGGCACAGAACCAAAACACGAAGTAAAACAGGTGAATAAGAGATACTAAGCTCGTGAGCTGGGCCGTTTTAACAGGGAAACCTTTATATTCACTCCAAATAATCTTCCATAGTACAATAGTACAGGCTACATAAAGGTGTTCACCAGTAAATGATCACCTTTAAGCTTTTAAACTTTATTTTGTATATATTGTAGATTTGTTCCCGAGTGCTGCACTAATAATTAACTCTGTCCTGAGGCTCATCCCAGGCCTCCCATTCACAATCTGCTCACGCTGAAGGTCATTTCAACAATTTCTACTGTTTCAACAAACGTTGCTGCGCATGCCCCTCAGAAAAACATTTGCATTTGGGCTCTTTTTAAATATTAAATCTCTTAAAATGATTCTTCTCATTTATGAAATCCTGCAAAACAAACACGCAAAAAGGAACAAAAATCATTTACCACATCACTGCTCTGATTGATTCAAACAAGAACATGAGAAAACTAATCCCATCATTGTCCTTAAATCCATGTGAGATGTGTGCACTGGGGCACCCCCTTATGATTTTCAGAGCTTTTTACCATTGAAAAGGAAATAATCTTTGAACATAGACGTCACTTCCTGCTATCCTTTATAACAGAGTATATAAAGTATTCTTCCTTTTATCTTAGGAGGTTTCAGCGATGCCTCTGGCTTGGTAATTAGGAATTAAAATCTGCATCATTGTACACATACTTTAAATCATAATTAATTTGTAATAACATTTTCCCCATATTTAAGCGCTAAGGTTTTTGTTTATTACCTTTCGCATGAGCTACGCGGAGGGTACTGTGATACACCAATTTTCATTCTGCAGGAAATTGTGTGTGTTTGTCTATTTGTTGTCCACGAGTGCTCGCTTGGTCCTAGTAAGTTATTACCGTTTGCGTGAGCTATATATTGTTCATGTTATTATTACTAGACATCTTAGAGCTTAAGGAAATTGTACCAAAGTAAAGTAATAATATGATAGTCATTAAATTTACACAGACAGGAACTTTCCACTAGGTCTAACACTGGGATCTAATTAGATAATTAAAAGTTTAACTTTGTCTTCAAGTTAACGGTATGCGTATGTCCCATTTAAAAAATTCATCTGACTTGAATAGTTCCACTTTCTACACCGCTATAGGATTTTACTTCCACTTCCTACACCCACAGAAGACTTTAGTTCCACCTCCTACACTCTGAAAGGATTTTAGTGCTATCGTCATAAATTACAGATGTAATAATATGATTCTAGAGAATCAGAATGATCACGCTTATGGTTCTTGTTCCACCCTAAACTGGGAAGGGAAGGTGTTCCAGCAGGCTCAGCATGCACAACATATTCGCCATCACTCAACATAGAATAAGCCCAGGTTCAGGTCTAAACATTTTCTCATTCAGTGGGAACTGGTATCAAACTGATGTTTAATGACTTTATTATTGAGTGTATTAAGCAGCAACAAAGACCAACAAGCCGTAAAATACTCTCCCTATTAACATTAACTTAAAACGCACGTATAAACACACACAGTAGATCATGTGTAGAGTTGCTGCTGCTGTAATCAGAAGTGCTGCTGTACTTTTCTAGTCTTCTCTCTTCAGAGACACTTTTATGCCACACATTTTAAAACCATAGTGCTGACTGCAGCCAGTACACCACCTCTGTTCGTTGTTCAGGGATTAATTAAAGGGCGTACCAAAATGACGGATGCCTTATGCTCAGCGTTTACGCAGTGATAATGGGAGACTGGTCACTTTTTTGGTTTGATTGACTTTGGTTTTGGCTGGGAAGTATCTCCAGTGACTTTACATTAAGTTTGTAAAGTTAATCACGGTTTGAAATTGTAATAATTATGTTTACGCACATACTAACTTTTCATTTCACCCTGAAACAGTAATCATTTCATCCCTATCACCAGTAAACAAGCTGTGACTCATGGATGTTGGGTTAACACACTCAAACTTTTCTGTATTTCTTATTGTGTAGCTTCATGACTCCTTTGCATGTGGCAGCTGAGAGAGCTCATAACGACATACTGGAGGTGCTGCAGAAACATGGGGCCAAGGTACACACACACACACACACACACACCAGTGATTGTTGTGTATCACAACACATCATATCGAGGGCCATCTGGCCTGTCTGTACTGTAACAGAACGCTAGAACACATCAGTCGTGCAATTACTCACACGTCTCCTCTGATCTCTCTCTCTCTCTCTCTCGCTGTCTCTCTCTCTCTCACTCTCTCTCTCTCTCGCTGTCTCTCTCTCTCTCACTCTCTCTCTCTCTCATTCACACCATCTCACACACACACACACACACACACACACACACACACACACACACACACACACACACACACACCCTCTTACGTATCTTCCTCTCTCTCCTTATATGCGCAGAGTAGTGTGGAGCTGTCACTCTCATGTCCTCTCTGACCATCTCCATCTGACCATCTAATAATTGTAAGCAGCAGTGTTTATGGGCTTTCATGAAAGAGAAGGCATCTAATAAAGTGTCTGTCTGAAACAAACCAATGAAATACTTAAAGGTGAACATGGCTTTTTAGTTATTTAGTGATAGCATTTGTATAAATTTTCTTCCTTGTAACTTATTTAAAAATGTCAGCCCTTAAGCCCTCTATGGACTGTGTGATTGTAGTAATCTTAAGTTACAAATCACACTGTCACAGACCTAATTATCCTGGCTATGACTACAAGTGTATGAAGTATGTATGAAGATTTGTAGGCTGTATGATGTAATGTAGGCTGTATGATGGTATATGCAAATGTATGTAGGCTGTACTATGGTGTGTAGGATGTACAAAGGTATATACCAGAAATGCCAGAAATCTGTGAAGTTAAAGCCTTTTGGCACAAAGTCAACAGTGGAGTTTTCTCTGCAGGCCTGTAAACTATCTGAGAGGTAAATCATTTATATCAGCAGCTGTGCTTAAGAGACTGCCAGATCAATGCAACTCTTTTCATGGAGCCCAATCAGATAAGTATGGACTGATTGGACGGTCATTCAGCTTCAGGAATAGAATTTGGAGTGTCGGTGCTACTTGGCTGCTCTGCTATATCCATTGCAAAAAAAAAAAGAAAGTCTCCTTTCTGTCCTCCTGAGGATAGGGGTTTATCTAATGAGCACTTTCTCAGTTTTACCCCACTTTAACCTTGCTTGGTTTCATGACTGAGACTGCACATATACTTAAGTCTGATAGTTTTTGATTTTTTTTGTACAGATAGTAGACTGAGACACTGAAGTGAAGCTCAAATTGTTTTCTTCTCTTCAGTGTATACTAAACCTTGTGTTTTCCCTTAAACAGCAAAGAAGAACACATTCCTACTCGGGTTCCACGAAACCACTGATTTTGGCTAATCACTAATGCTAGTGTCCCAATACAGATCATTTTAAGTCTTGTTTGGAAAAAATTTGTGATTTCCTGAGTAAACATTACTAAATGCAGACATCAGAAGTGGAATATAAAAGCTTTTCCATGTGCATGAAAAATTATAACACCTGTCAGTTTTGTTAAATGAAACCCATCACAGCAAAGTGGGTATGAAATTGGAAATAATTAAATGCTTTGTTGAACAGTAAACACAATTTTTTTTTTCATGCTTAAAAGGCTGAAAATTCCTGGCAGGTTATTGTTAGTTACTCCACAACAAATATGTTGGAAAGATTGGTATCATGTTAAAGTTTAGGATATCAGCCATAAAGTGGTACCAGTATCTCAAAATGAATAATTTCCCACTTAATGTCAGAGTTTCCGACATGTCTTGCTGTGATGGGTCACAACTTTTTTTTTTTACAAAACACTGTGTTTTTCACAAAACACTACTTTCTTTCCATAATTCTGCCATTGTGTGAATAAATGCCAAAATCATTTTGACTGGGAGTCTTACTGCTACCTTTCAATGATGTGGGCGGAGCAGTCTGGCCTTCATATTTTTCAAATTTTAAAGGGTGTCATAATGGAGCATGTGTTACCATTTCACATTTTAAAATGTAAAAATAAGCCATAAGATATAGTTTTAGTTTGGTGTCCTGTTTAGTATATACTAAAACTATTATTCACCTCAGGCTAAGTGGATATTGCTGAATATTCCCCTGTTTACTACTTTTAGATTTGTATTTGTGCAGAGTCCTGCTGATTTTTTGGCTGTCGTTACAGTGTAGTCTTGTCTTGCCAAGAGGAGAATTTTCAATTGTCAGTGATGGTTCTGCCTCAGTGCTCACACTTGGTTCTTGTTTGTCTTACAGTTGTAACTGCTTAAATGTATCAAATGCTTTTAAAATGAGAAAGCAAACCTATTCGGCATGAGCAGGCAGGAAAAAGAACAGGTACGATTTACCATTCTGACTTCGGTAAAATTAAAGCAGAATGTTGGGATTAGAGTTGGAATTGAAAGCAGAGTTTTGGGATTGAAGATGGGACTGAATGTAGAGTGTTGGAGTTGAAAGCAGTGTTGGGATTGGAGTTCGGATTGAAAGCATAGTGCTGGGATTGAAAGCATAGTGCTGGGATTAGAGTTATAATTGAAAGAGTGTTGGGATTGGAGTTGGGACTGAAAGGAGAGTGTTGGGTTTGGAGTTATAATTGAAAATATAATGTTTGAAGTTGGAGTTGGGATTGAAGCAGATCGTTGGGACTGGAGTTGGGATTGAAAGGAGACTGTTGGGATTGGAGCTGGATTAGAGTTGGGATTGAAGCAGAGTTTTTGGCATTGGAACTGGGATTGAAAGAGTAGAGTTGGAATTGGAAATGGGATTGAAAGCAGACTGTTGGGATTAGAACTGGGATTGAAAGAGTAGAGTTGGGATTGGAGGTGGGATTGAAAGCAGAGTGTTGGGATTGGAGCTGGGATTGAAAGTTGATTTGTTGAATTGAAGCAGAGTTTTGGAATTAAAAGCTGACTATACTCTGCAGTCGATTAAATCTCTCAGTCTCTCTAAGTTAACTTCAGACCAGATAAAGTGCTGGAATGCAGCATGCATCTGTCCTGTCACTGTCAGTGTGTTTACGATTACAGGATGGAGTTGTGAATCTATCCCTGGCACACGTCATCTCAAGCATTCTAATGAAACTTTTCACAGTTGAGGCTCACACACTCCGATGCTGTGTCCTCTCTTCTCCTTCTGCACACTGCTGATAGTCCTTGAAGAGGAGCCGGGGTGCTCAAGGGCTCGTCTGATTAATTCATGTCTGCGTTCATTTTAAAGTGGGCCGGCTTTATTCACAGTTCTGTCGTCTCCTGTGTTACACTGCTGCACCTTGATTTATGCAGGAAAGGCTGAGAATACAAATACTCAAACTCTTTTCTGGGCATTAATGTTCTCTGGAGTAAAACATGCCTCCTTAAATTGTGCATCGAGACAGCGTTACGATGCCGTGTGATTCTTTATTCAGACTGGATTTGTTTTACACGGGGAGCCTGGGTAATGAAATGATTACAGGAGTAGTTCTAGGATTTTAATCTAAGCCAAATCAGGCATGTCCGTCTTTTTCTGTAAGGTTTGCCGTGTGTTAAGTGTTTAAAGTGACATGACAGACAAGTGACACTTCTGGTGATTGCTAGGTACAGGGTTCCTAGCAGAGACACCCCCTGATGACCGAGAGTCAGTTGGTGTGGCCACACCCCTAAAACATATACAGTACTGTGAAGGTCTTGGCATTTAAATATTTTAGTATATAGGTATTTTTTTTTACATTTTTATTTTATGACTGGTATATTAGTAAGTCAGAACAAAAACAGTTTAGGTTTCCAAAAATTAGTTTACCAGCACAAAAGAAAAGTCCATTGATGTGATATTTATTCCTGGTCATTTATTACATTCAGATCATCAGCTGTTTGTTTTATTGCCGTTTTATGTTGCTGAGCCTCGACCTGACCAACTGGAGCAACAATGCCATGGAGGTTTCATGCTTTGATGAAGGCTGAAGGCTCACCAAGAAAATATTAGTGGTTTTGCCGGGTAGTGTAAATGTAGATATATAAGGCTCATTATTTGGTCTTGGGTACATTCAGGGGGAGATTTATTAAAATTCTTAAAACCATAAAAACAATCAAAATTCTTCTTAATTTACAAAGTTTGGACTCTGAAGAGAGAATAATGTTATAATGTTATAATAATGAAGAGAGAATAATGTTCATTAAAAGAGAATGTGGCTAAAATCAAAGAAGTTGGAAGAGTGTCCACTGAGCATTTCCGGAAGTAATAAATATTCATGTGACTCGGTCTTGGCCTCAGGGTTTTTTTACACTGACGTGTGAACCAATTTATAAATGAAGGTACCATGTAATTGGTTTGACAGACATTTCGCCTGTGTTTGATTCATTTTGACAGAACTACCTGTATGGAGTTTTTTTTAGGACAATTCTTTTATTGAGTCTTTTATTGAGTTAATCAAAAACAGTACAGATATTTGCTGGTATGTACATCATATACACCAAGATATCAATATGGATCTTAAGAGACGTTACGTTCAGAAGCCCATCTCATTTTTTCCCTTCAAAATGTAACAAAATTAGCAAAACTACACATTTAACATCCTTTTCACACGCCAAAATTATTTTTTGTAATCAAAAACAGTAATACGATTTTGTAATATTTGTTAGTGACGCCGGTGACACAGCAATAATCCTTTTGTATTTAATGGCAGAGTACAACAGCCATTGGTACCTTAGAAAACGAGGTTTTTAGAATTTTGACTTTGATTTGGTACTGAAGTGTTGGTTCTCATGACAACCCTGCTTTAGCCCATGTTCTCATCATGTTTGGCTCCTTTCACATATATCTCTTATTGTGGGATGTTCTACGTAATGGGCAGACCACTAAGCTATTCACTGGTGGTCAGACTCCGTGTTTTCTTTACAGTGAGGCAGTACAAGTGTACCGATTGTATCGGTAATTCTGTCTAAGTATATTTATATTTAAGTCACTACCAGTAGCATCATGATGGGTCACAGTGAATCAATCCAGTGGCAACGCTCTGGTTCCCACAGGAGCCGTGTCAGAAGAGTCTAACTCAACAGCATACTGTAATAGCACTGAAGACATGTTCTCCGTTGTGAATGGGGTGTTGTGGAAAGTGTTACTGATATTTCAGTATTGTACCGAAAAATATCTTTAATAATCGCATGTCATAGATATTATACATCAGCATTTCCATGTTGAATTCATCTCATTTTCTTTCTGTTGGCTCGCTTACTGCTACCAATTTGTGTTAATGCTAATTTATACCACTGTTGCTACAAACATCCTGTAATTTCTGGAGTAGTATACCTTACCTTACAAATACAGTAATACTGCTATAATACTGGCATGGAGAAATGTCTTTGAATGTAGAGGAAGAAGAGCAGTGACAGAGAGACAGAGGAAGAGATCTGGGGACCAAGGAACTAAAGGACCTTCCTCTGGAGGGTAGTGAATGGGACAGCAATTAGATTATTGCTAAAGATCTGCGAGACTGAGTCAAAAGCTCACTAAGTTAGCAAAGAGCAAGGTTATCCAGGCCTAACCGAGAGGATGGGGCTGATGTGAGCATACGGATCAGTGTGTGTAATGTGAATATCCTCTGTACTCTTATATTAATACAGATGAATGCAGTGGACACTCTGGGACAGACGGCTTTGCACCGAGCAGCTCTGGCCGGGCATCTGCAAACATGTCGGCTACTGCTGAGTTATGGCGCAGATCCAGCTGTGGTCTCACTGCAGGGCTTCACTGCCGCACAGATGGGCAACGAGGCTGTCCAGCAAATCCTCAACGGTAGACACAACCGATCTGCACTCTCACAGCACGTGGTGTGTAGACGTCAGAGACTTGTTAATATTCCTAACGGCACTTGTCTCCTGTGTAGAAAACATTCCAGTGAGGAACTCAGACGTAGACTACAGGCTTTTAGAGGCAGCTAAAGCAGGAGACCTGGACACTGTGAAGGTGACTAATGCACTCACTTGCACAAAGAAAAGAAATGAAAACACTTTACTTAAAAGCTGCATTCTGCCCTTTTCTGGCTGAGAATCATTGCTTCAGACTTGGAGGTGCTGATTCTCATCCTGGCCACTTCACACTCAGCTGCGAATCGCTCCAGCAAGAGCTGGAGGTCCCAGCTTGATGAAGCCAAAAGGACAACATCATCTTCAAAAAGCAGAGATGAAACGAGGGTGCAGTGTAAGCCGGGTGCTCATGAGTAGAGTTGGCGAGCTAGTGTGGGCATTCTTGTTGTCCCCAGTCTCTGTGACCACATGTTTGGGTTCTCCCCAGTTGACCAAAAGGTAGCCTCCCTTCACCTCCAGGTGGGGGGTATGGGCCCTGACTGTGGTTTGTGCTTATACACCAAATGACAGTTCAGAATACCCACCCTTTTTTGGAGTCCCTAGGGGGTGTGCTACGGGGTGCTCCCTCTGGGGATTCCCTCATTCTCATTGAAGACTTCAACACCCATGTGTGCAATGACAGTGTATTTAATTTATCTGTTTTAGCTAATGCAACACTTGAACTAACTTCATTATCCACCAGGTTTGTTCACTGTTAAAGATCAGATGCAAAAACATATATGCAGAGCCTTGTAAAAGTTGTTTTTTAAATCTGAATTTTATGTGAGGGATCTGCACAAAATAGTCTAAGTTGGTGAAGTGAAATGAAATGTATGTAAAAAATAATAAAAAAAAATTAAAATCTAAAAATTTGGCATGTGCATATGTATTCACCCCCTTTGCTGTGAAGCCCCTCAAAAGTTCTGGTGCAACCAATTACCTTCAGATGTCACATAATTA
>JBCNYG010000024.1:14596130-14607229 GCA_039654305.1 Porochilus rendahli
ATTTTTCTCAAGGTAAGCGGTGGTTGTCTTCTACAAAACGCTGTTTTTGTGCATTTTAGCATTCAGTTACCTTGTTATAGTATGTTTCCTACTGAAATTTACCAAAAAAAAAATCACACTGTTTCACATAAATTGGCCGATATCTAGAAATCACTACCTGCGACTTCACATATATTGTTATACATGTATAATTTGTAAAATTATTATTAATAGCAATATAAACAATTACACTGCTAATAAAATTTCTTCATCAGAATCAGTATTGCAGCAATGACATATTACACACATATCGACCACTGGTGGGGAAAGAGCTCACACACCACAGGATGTTGTCAAGTATAAATGTGTGTGGTTAAAATCTTAGCTATTAGATCCTGTTGACACCTGGTTATTTAATACTTGGGGTCTGAATCGGGATCTCAGGATTACAGGAAGAGAATTCCAGAGATTGTTGCCATGGGGACTAATGACTGACCACGCCCAATGTCTGACAGAGCAGTCATGGTACAATAGGTGAACTACATGTGGCAATAATGTTACTAGCATTAATGATTTTAAATATGATATTCAAAAGATACTTCTCCTGTAAATGTGGGGATAGATTGCTGCTGTTGGCACTGAGTTCACTTGCTCTGTCAGTTAGTTAACTAATCTCACCTAACGTTAGCGACGAACCTCCACAGTGTAGCTGTAATGTGTTATCAAATGTATTAGGGCGATTAAGGATATTACAGCATTAATATAAATGAAGCGTGTGCTTATGAGAGAGTAGCAGCTGTGTCCTGAAAAATACTCATGATGCTGTGTGAAAATTGGGGTTTGATAAGTGCCAAGGACCGACTACCCTGGGATTGTAAAGCACCAGTTCGGGGGTCGTGATCTCCCTAAGCCTGGCAGAACAGGCATGTGAAATATTTCATTCCTTCCTGGAATAAAGTGTCCATTTCGGGTTGTTTAAAATAAACACGGTGGGTGTGCCATATCCGCTGTGTGATTTATAAATGAATCTTTGTCAAAGGAATGTGTACATGATTAACAAGCTTTTGCTGAGATACTGTGCTGTCCAAGATTCCCAGACGCACGGCCCACAATAAGCATTCGCACACCTGCCTGCACGTCACACGCACTGATCATTCGCTTGATTTAAAGCCTGGTTATTCGAACCTGCATTGATTGAAAGTCTTTCCGGACTATTTCATGTGCTTGTCTCCTAAAGAGTAAAATAAACTTTAACACAGCTGATGTAGAAAAGTTTGAGGAATAAAATATGCTGTTACCTGATTCTACAGTTGTGTAGTGTCTGATTTGATTTGAATGCAGTGATAGGCACCTGGAATGAAAAACGTTTCAAGGAGAGCTTCTGAAGTGAATTTTAAAAAAGCAGCCATTTAAAAACGCCATATAATAAAAAAATATTTTTGCTTGGTCTGTATTAACGACCTTGGGCTGAGATTTCTCTGTACAGACGAAGCAAACAAGATTATTAATTACTTTATATCAGCTGTTATTTAGAATTATACTTTACCTTTTAATAAATAAGTTATACTTAACTTTTGCATGTTTGGAAGACCTCCAGTGCATAGCACATGTGATCTACTGACTATTTATGTAATTGTAACAATTTTAGAGAGTTTTGAAGCCCAGCACTCACTGTTTATCTCCTTTTGTTAATAATCAGAGAAGAATATATTTATGTTCTCCAGTGCACGTTTTTGATCCATTTAAGAACTTTGTGCTTACAGGTAATGTTTGGTCTGTGAGTGAAACAATAAAAACTTGTTGCACACTGCTATAAGTGCTTTATTTACGATCACTTACCGTTTGTTATCTGTTGTTTTTTGTGCAGGCATACCCAGAGTACCTCATTACATACCAGATCGTGAAGCCGGAGAGCACAGCGCAGCCGCCAGCCGCAGCAGAGCAGAAGTCTTGAGTGTCCAGAGCTCATTTCCTGCACACTGCTCAGACTGTTATACTCCTTCACACACATTCTGGCCTCCATTCTGGCCATCCTGGTCGTTCTCCAGCTGTTTCTCACCTCACACAGCTCACATCTGCAGCGTTAGTGTTTTTTAACCAACCCTCCTGTTCTGTGTTTACCTGGGTCAGAGGTCACAGGTCAGAACGTTGAGGAATGAAGTGATTCGAGGACGAGCCACCTCATTCATTCTCATTTGAAACTGGTTTAATCCAGTGCACAAATCTCCCCTCTTTTTCGGTATCCCTTCATTAAACCATTTTATTGTGAATTATTTTAAATCTAACACACTACACAATGGACTGCTTTACCGTTAAAGCTCAAGGGATTTTTTTCATTAATGATCATTCGTTGAGCCTCTTGTCTCCGACTCTTCTTCTTTTTTAACCATGAATTGATGCGAAAATGCCTTTTGGAAGTTGGAAGTGTGGAACCCCAGTTCTCCGATTCACACCTTCCGTAGCGAAATGTTTAACACTTGGGAAAATGTTTTGTTCATTTTTAACTTTGCACAGTAAAAGGTCATGCGCATCTCCTCCGTTAGTGTATGTGTTATAAAAATGCATTGTTTTATGGGACTTGCAATTTTAGGCAGGGTTTAACTTATTCTAATGAGACTGGGAAATGGCATTTACATTAACAGGCTTTTCCTGTAATGAGTGTGATGGATGTGTGCTTTGGTGAAAAGCTCTCATCTCTCCCGTTGTTTTCTGATGAATAGATGAGGTTTCGGCTGACAGCAGGCTGATCTGTATTCTCGGTCTCATTCCATCGTAATCGCTTGCCGAGATTGTTCTCCTCTGAGATCCTCCTTCCTCGCTGATGCACATTCACAGGTTGTGTAAAACAGTTCGGAGTGACCATGCCCCTGGAGATGTCTATTTGGCTAGAGGTTTTTGTTGTTGTTGTGGTTGTGTTTAATCACTTTCAGTGGGGTCTATGGTATTCCACTTCTTCGTCAACACAGTACTGGTGGCGTACAGGGAATCAGGTTGTTTTTTTTTTTTTTTTTAAGCAAGCCCACATTTTCACCGTTTAAAGATGTGAACTGTTATGTAAGATAAGCAGGTGTAGGCGTTTCCTAGTGGGGAAAAAAATAACCATGTAGGAAGGGTTGAGAGCATATTTTACCATTCAAGGTCAACTCTTTCAACATCTACACACAGTACAGATACTATCCTAGACTATAATCACATGCAAGGTCCGCACATTTTTGTTTGTTTTAGCAGAATTATTCTAATGAAGTCTTAAGTTTTCAGGTAAGCGCGTTATTTCGTTTGAAACGTACTTTTAATAGAAATTCTGCTTTAATTATAAAAAAAAAAACAACAGCAACAGCAGCATTCGTGTCTGTTCACATCTTGGCACAGCATCTCATGGCGACAAGCCGTCTGACATCACTGGTTCTTGATTCCAGCCCAGCAGCAGTTTTTTTTTGACACTGGGAAAACACAGAAAACCAGCTATGGAAACTTATTGATTTTTCTTTTATTGTTTTTTTATTTGTTTGTTTGTTTGTTTGTTTTTTTGCTTTGTTTTTTTTTTTTACACCAGCACCATGTTGGTGGAAAGGGGCACAAACGTCTTTTCCGCTTCTCAGCCTGAACCACTTCACGTTTCACATCTCTGATTATTTCCTTTTTTATTGTTATTATTATTATGCTTTAATCAGTATGTGATGAACTATTTACCATGAACAGACTAATTAAACAGTTCTCAATCATGTAAACCAGTCTTAATAAAGTACATATCTCATATGTGCTCCTCATGATGGGTGTGTCGTCCATCCCCCTTTACTTTTGGCTTTGGTGTCTTCCCGTTTCACTCCCGTTCCGTGGAAAAGAGCATTCATCTTATCTGATCTGGTCTGATCTGATTGCACAGCAGGTGTGAGGGTTTTGGTTGCAACTGACTTCCTGTTAGTTTGTGGGTGGGTGGATCTGTTTGCACATTATGGCTGATTATCATCACACTCAGAGACAGGGTGTCTGTGTTGTGGGGGGCGGGGGGGGGGTGGTTACCAGGCTTCTTAGAAACAGCGTTAACACACTTTCTCTAGGAAAAAAAATGTTCTAGTAAATAATCAAAGTATTTTCATTGGGTTTGTGTTTCCCTCACTTGGCTTTCACTTTTTGTAATGTACTGATTTCTTTTTAGGACAAACTTTGATGGCAGTAGGACTTCTGTGTCACCCATAGCAAGCCATGAATAGTGCAACCATTTGCAGCTATAAAACACATTTAAACAGTTTAAGGGTGATTCTTTATGTAGAAATGTTTCCACAGGAAATCCAATGGGGACTTATTTTTATGGCAGACTGAAGCGTTGGACAAATGTAGTGGAGATAAATATGCCTCAGAAATGTCAGTCATTTTTCTCCTAATGTATACTACCCATAATGCCAAGAGAAATTCATTATAGAAACACAAAATGCCTAAGAAGCCTTTAGAAGACCTCTCTGTGAATATAAGGATTCAAACCTACTTGCTTTAATGGAAGTCACCTTAAGGTTACAGTGGGCGGGTCAGTAAGAGCTCATTATCTGGATCGCAGAAGTGCAATTAATACCACGGGTCTGTCTCGACACATATTTATGGGTTCGACTAACTAAAAATGTAAAATCTTGAGAAACGGAAAAATGTTTCCTCACGTGCAGTGTTTAGTTCTCTTTACCTCGGAACCTTAACAACTCGATCTGTGATATTTAAAGCTATCATCACTGTTAGTTCATTATTGCTAAATATAACAAGATCTATAAATATGGAGGTGGAGCAACTGTACATCAATTGCTTTTAATTCAACTCGTTTCAGATGTCATTAGTACTTGGAAGACCCTGAATAGCTCACAAAAGTGCGAGGTATAGATTCTTATGAGTTATCTCCCCTTATTTCACGTTCAATATTTCTGTAACTTTTTTAACCATTTGTGCTCATTGTGGGAATGCTGTTTTACTGGCACTTTGCTAGTAAACCTGCAATATTCGGGTTCATACTGTACAGTTTGAATGCATTTTGAAGTCTTGGGCAGTGATGCCTCTGTGCCAAAGGCTCGGCGTTACTGAGAGGGTTGTCGGTTCTTGAGCCCTTGAGCAATGCCCTTATCCCTCAACTGCTCAGTTGTATAAATTTGATAAAATGTGCCAGTGCAGCTTAACTGGGTTATCATATGTGGTGGCGTGGGGAGTGAGCAGCACCTTTCCTTCGTCCACACTCCTCCCTGAAGTGCCCTTGAGCAAGGCACCTAACCCCCAACTGCTCTCCAGGTGCCCCAACGTGTGGCAGCCCACTGCTTCAAGTGTGTGTGCTTACTTTGGATGAGTTAAATGCACAAGCAATAATTTCCCATGCCGGATTAATACAGTATAGCAAAAAAAAAAAAAGAAAGAAAAGAAACCAAACGGCCAGCCACGTCTCTCACTTTCTGTGGTGAGGTTCGTGTAAGAGAGCCACTGCTGTCCTTCGAAAGAGTAGACAATTGGATTGCCGTCAGTGTGTTTCTGCCATGCGATGGCCTGGCGAGCAGTCCAGGGTGTACTCCGTCCTCGCCCAGAGTAGGGCTGAGATCCAGAGTTCGCCCTGCCACTCTAATTAGGATTAAGCGATTCAGAAAATGAATGAGGATGAATGAATGTAAGTCACCCCGCCTAAAAGTGTTCCTCAAATACCATAAATCATAAATGTAAGTCTCGGCTATTGGAGAAAATGCGGCTTTTTACAAAACAGCTGGTACTGACACAAAGAAGTTGCAGTTGCAAATTGACTTCGCAAGGGGGTGCTGTGAGTGTATGTATATATCCAATTAATCATAAAAACATGAAAATGTATTAATAAATTACACCAGACTTTCATTAAAGAACAGTGTTGTATTTGACAATGGAAGTCAAGGAATAAATAAAATATACATACACATCAAATCGCTTTAAAAATCAAACGGACTGATATTGCCATTGGCAGTCTCAACGCCTCAGTTGATCGATACAGTAAAAAGTATTGCATTTATCAGTGATGTGGTGACAGACCATGGAATTTACATGGACACAGAGTAAAGCTCTGACGGGTTTTACAAACGCACAGTTCTCACGTGTTGTTTCTAGTCCGGAAATGTGCAACACAAAACCTCAACATATTGCATCACTTAAAAGTGCTCTTTTAAAAAGGTGCCCATATTCGTCAGGAAAAGTGAAACAATGAAATGTTGAGTGTTGAGACGAACTCTGCTCTTTAACGCAGGCTGAAGAATTCTCTCTTACTGAGCTGCGTATTAACAAACATTCAGAAGACTGCAGGCTCCTCTCTCTTCACTATATTTATCCACTTCAGTAATACAGAGCAGGAGTTATAGCCACTAACGGAACACATTTACATAAGAAATAAAGGTTACAGTGGTTAGACTTATCAAAGTGACCTAGGAAAATCTGTGTACCCTTCAAAAAACAAATCTGTACCAAAATTGTTTTTAAAAAATCATTTAACAATAGCATTCGGTTGCAGAGAATTTGACAGCCTTTTGATCTCCAACACATATAGTTGAAAGAGCGGCCAAGCCTGCTACTGTACAAACTGTTAGAGACAGAAACCGAGATATCAAGAGCATGATCGTACAGTGTGACAGACATCTGAAACACAACGGTGCTTTGGTGGCAACTGGGAAGAGGCAGGGAGATGTTATTGCTCTTAGTCGAAAGACGGAGACATATTGCAAGTCAAAACATTTTAATCAAGAGTTGCCTGCCCGTCTGCCTTCGAAGGTTTCATCCTACAGGGTAGGTGATGTGCAGGATGTGATTACCCAGACAGGCCCCTCTGTGTCACGTACCTTCTTTGTACAAGGCACTGACCGAAGAACAAATGAGACATGCTGCACGACGACCAGGACCAGGTTCATTCTGTACTTGACAATATCAGTCATTTTCTTTCTGACTGGAAAAAAAGGAGGAGGATGTTAACAGGAGGCCAACAGTCCTGGACACAGTGTGCAGCACCTGCCACAGCTGAAGGGCCACTGCTCTTTGTTTGGAAATGAGAACAGGGGATGCACGTTCCTACCCCCACAGCTCCCATTCTATTCACCCTACTAAAATACAAAGCAGGGCTTTGGAAGAACCTGACATGCCTTGCCCTAATAGATGAATACAAGTTTGTTCTTCTAATATTGTTGTCTTTGTCCAGTTCACAATTACTGGAGATCCTCTTCTGGTCAACCAACTACCAATCAAATGTCTACTTGTTTGGATGGAAAATTGGTGCTGATCCCTGATACCCCCCCCCCCCCAGGACTGTCCATGCCTGTATCCTTCATTAGTGAGGCCACTGTTTACACCAGTCTCAAAAGTTTGCTATTGGTGGCCTGAGCATTTTATCAGCAGCTGGGTGAGGTGGTGATAGGACTCTGCAGGTAGGAAAGGGTACTGGGCTGCCCATGCGGCCCCACTGGCCCCATAGGGAAGCTGAAGATGAAGGGTGAGCTTGTTGATGGGGAAGACTTGGGTCCCAGAGTGGCTGATGGACTGGCTGCCTCGACGGAGCAAGATGTGGCCAGCACCTGTGACTCAAACTGCAGCAGCTGGCCCATGAAGCTAAAGTTGGGCGAGATGATACTGCGCCGCTGCTTGACAAACTCAAACGCCTCATCCAGACACACGCGCTTTTTCTTCATCAGGTATGCCAGGCAAATGGTGGCTGAGCGTGAAATCCCTGCTTGACAGTGAACCAGGACACGGCCATTGGAATCTTTCACAGAGTCTGTCGGAAAGAAAACAATCAAATTAGTCCTGTTAAATATTGATAACCAATGTAGGTCTACTGTTTCAGTAGGTCCTTAGCACATTCTTCATTTTGCTGACAGTCTGAACTGATGGCCTGCAAAAGAGACTAAAAGAGAAACCAACACTGTCTAATACCTAATGCTACCAAAGGCTCAAAAGCAGGCCGACACCTAGAGTGGGTGAACGGTTCTCACACTGACAATACTGCCTGGGGTGTGTTCACACCCTACGCCCCATTGGAACATGTAAACGTTGACACCCTGCCATTACCGGTCTGCTAGTCATTAATTAGGAAGTGAGAAATCAGCAGCAGTATAAAGGCAGAAAACAATCGTTTTCATCCTGTCTACAAATAATTAGATCTTAATTTCATTATACACGTAAATTAGGTCTAAACCAAAAAAATTTCAATAAGTAAATAAAAGCTTCATTAAAGCAGTGGTATAGAGGAACCTTTTGGTTCTTGGGACTTCTTTGATAGTATCACAAAAGCCTCCTGCATAATTTATAGTTCTTAACTCTAGAACTATACAGCAGTGGCAACAAAAATGTTACAAGCTGTAGCTATTATAAGAATTCTCTGTGTAGGGTCTCTTAGTCCTTCTCTTTAATATAACCATACACACGTATAATGACTGAAGAACCTGAAGGCTTCTGAATGGTGGATGAGTCAGACCTCAGTTCATGAGCTCCATACTGATGTATTCATATATGCTCATACAACCCCCTCCCTCCTTTTTCCAGCATCGAGTTTTGTTACAGATAATGTGTGCTGCACCGAAATTGGATCTCAAGGATACCCCAGTCTTCACCACCCACAGTCCACCCACAGTCTCTGAAATCCCTGCAATCCCTCAGTGCGAACCGAGCCATCTCCAGACCCTTCCTGCGTCTTTGCCTATTTCTGAATGTTCCACCCATTTTTAATACATCACCCATCAACAAAGCCCAAACGAATGCACACATGGCAGGTGCTTTAGGGGTGGAGAAATTGAGAAATGGATGAGAAATTAAAACAGTGGGTGTGACGTGAATATCCTAAACAGTTCTGTGTAATGCAGATGAGTCTGTTAATCACTGACTGATGTAGAGCCGTTCACAATCACTATGAACTGAAACAATGAAAAGCAGTAATGCTGAGCAAAACCCATTTCCAACAATTTACTCAAAACCAAATGAGCATTTTCCAGCTGATTTGCACATTCTAAGTGGTTACTCGGAAAAAGGGAAAGTCTGGTGCTACAAGCTGAATCAGGGAGCTTACCTATGAAATCAATGGCCTCGATGAACCAAGAGCTGATGTCCTCCTTGTGGTTGTCCTCCACAGGGATGCATTTATACTGGTAGGCTCCTTCGAAGTGGTTGGGGCAATTTGAAGAAACATTCAGCAAGGCAGAGATGCCCATGCCATCCAACATGTCCTTTTTGGATGCATGAAAGGCACTGCCAAGAAACAGGAATGGAAGTATCTCCACGGGTCCACCCTGTGGGAAAATTAAAAGCACGGAGGTGAGGGAGGAAAAATTGACCTATTATTAATGTGACGTGATTAGCTTGCTTTAAAAAAAATCATCTTACAAGACTTTTGCTTTTATTACCATAAAAAAGTACAGAATGGTACTGAATGGTGGAATTTCCTCATCGTTGATGTGGTTGTCTCTGGTACAACTTATTCATTTATAATGTACATCTTTATCTGAGACAAACATATTTTGTGCTTTAATGGCCTGTAAAGTTTAAACGGCCCACCATAAAAGGTCCAGAAGCTGGACCCACCTTGATGACAAGCAATGGAACTGTTTAGTACCCTTATTCCTGAGATAAGGGTACTAAAGTAAACCTTGTTCATTTGGCAGACTCTTTAATCTAACTAATCTGGCTAAATAAGGGTTAAACATTCTACTCAAAGACCCAACATTTGCAATTTGGCAGTACTTTGATTTGAACTCACAACCTTCCAAGCAGTTACGGAGCCCCAACCACTGATACACCTCAAAGCAAGAATCCTGGAGCAGCGGTGTTTTATTCCACTTTTAATTGACTAATAATAGCCTGTTCCTTTGCCGGAACCGGAAGCAGCTACATTGATTTGAGGTTGCTGACCTGCTTTTAAGCTGAGGCCAGGAAATGATGAACGAGTAAAAACAGAGCCGAGTAAAGATAGCTCCCGGCCGGAAAAACAAGAGCGTAATGACACCAATCGATGGACCATTAAGGCTCCATTTTGTAGTCCAGGTTACTGTAGGCCAGCTAATGCGCCTTTGGACATTAGAGTACCCCCCCCACCCCTCCACCCCAGACTCTGATACGAGGCTGATGCTGATGAATCTCACCTGGTCGTGCTGTGGAGTTGTGCAGGAGGTGCAGCTCGCCTCGGTGCTGCTCTGAGCCACGGCCATCGGCAGAGATTTGCTCTTTAAACAGTGGTCTGGATAGTGGGAGAAAAATCGGTCGTAGCCTCCTGCCAAAGACCAAAGATTCCTCATGTTAAAATATAAAACACGAACCTTTTATATACTGTAAAGTCTGAATCCGACAGAACAGCAGATCACACACTTTGGCTTTTATTCTTTTTTTTTTACAGATTCCATTTAAATATATGCCTACTAGAAATCTAAATGAAAACATCTTGGAACATTTTTATTTTAGAATCAAATTTTGCCATACACATCGTTTTTTTATTTTCTTTTTGGTCGCTAAATGGATCAAGCTGCATGGCTTTAGATCGAATCCCTCTATTTTCTGTCCTCGGTCAGGGAGCAGCCGACTGTTACCCCTAAACATTATTTCTAAGTGATAAATATGGAAACACACATCACAGATATTCCAGTAATATAACCGATGAACATGCTGCAGGCTCTGAGGTGCTTGTGATGATTCCAGTTTGCCTGGAGATGGAGCAGGCCTCAGATTTCATATAGCTCAGTACAAAAAGGAAAACGTTTGGATTTGAAGGAGAATGGAGAACTGTATGTGTTTCCACCACGCTTTCAATATACCTTGCAGGCTAGGTCTTAAAAAATAATAAGTAAACAATACAGGGTTGGTTTGTATTCTACCACTGATTCAATCAAAGCCCATGAATAAGGGAGCAGTCTAAAATGGGATCCCCGTGTAACTGTACATACTGATCTGAGTTTATATCTAATAATATGCATACGATGATCCCAACCCAACCATGCAAATCTCTCTCTCCCTCCATCTCTCTCTTTCTCCTCTCTCTCTCTCTCTATCTCACGGTGTTTTTTTAAAACTGAACCCAAAAGAATTTCTCAACCCCCCATATATATATATATTTAAAATCCTGAGTTGATTTTCCGTAAGACAGTGCTCGATACAGTGAAGTAGAGCTGAAT
>JBCNYG010000024.1:14793253-14811232 GCA_039654305.1 Porochilus rendahli
CCCACGCAAGCTCGGGGAGAACATGCAAACTACTCACAGAAACGCCTGAGCTGGGAATCGAACCCAGGACCTTCTTGCTGTGAGGCGGACGTGCTAACCACTACTAACCACTACTAACCACTACGCCACCGTGCCGCCCCACCATCAATTTGATTACATAAAAACACTTGACTCCACTTTTCCTTAAAATTTATTTTAAGGGTTCACATATGCTTGCCACCAAGTACACATTTTTGTCTTTTTTTTCCATTTACTGTTACCTTTATTGCTGTGTAATGTCCATGAGACAAGTCTCAACTTATAACACTTCTAAAGAATTGTTTCCTCACTAGCCTATCCTTTTTTCTTTTAAAGGTAATAAGACTAAAAAAATGTCACTTATGTTGCAGAGAAACTGCAAGAACCACAAGCGGTTCTGGCCTTAAGACTTCCCAATTCTGATACATCTTAATGGTTACAAAATGCCAACAATGGAGATTTATTCTCTAAATGCTTAGTAACAGATGACCCACTAAATCAGTCATTAGACATGTTTTTATTCATTTTATCTAGGGCATGTTTTATACAAGGCTCTGTGAATGTGTTGTTCCTACAGAAAAGACAACATATTAAAACAAGCACAATAATATAAACCTGGGATTTTTATATGCAGTACTGTCTGTGCTGGTATTATATAAAATTAATCAACTATTATTCAAACAATTCTTTTTTTTTTAAATAAATGACCACTGTTACAGAAATCCACCCGCTGACCACTGGGCACTGGTTAGTGGCCTACCCACCTACGTAGCAGAGAGTGGCTTTGTATGTGTTACCCTTTTGCATTTTTTGGCATTAATAATAAATTCATACAGCAAATATTTTTAGGCTATGCTTATACTCTTCTTCTGTTCTATTTTCTTCACTTTTTTAGATCTGCAATATCATGAATGCACCAGCAGAGGATATGTTCAAATTTCAGGTAGACATTTATCAGAGTTCAGATTCAAATGAAAAATATCATGTATAATCTTTTAAAGGCTGATGTGTTAATCAGGATGCACTGATAACTGCCCGCATGGTGATGTTTCTCATTCTTATTTAGGTCCAACTCAGTTAATTTGGGAATTGGAATCCAGAATGGACTTCATCTCTGATGTGAATTAGAAATTTTTTGAAAACAGCCATATTCAAAATTCTATTTTTACAAGTAGATTGCTTGGAATTATAATATATTGAAAAAACTGTTAGCAAATAGAATTTTGAAAATGGCAGGAGAAATCTTCATTGCAGTCTTGCTGGAAAAATTCACTATTAGGGCTGTTTTTTTTCACAAACTACTCCCTTTACAGAAACCCTTGTTTGTTGCATGAGCAGTATATGAATATTTTGCCAATGATAACTTCAGTAAATTAATTGCAAGGCCATCTGCGCCCCCACTGCAGCTATCTAGATAATCACAGGCCAGCCATGTCTTTTACTGTCTGTGGTGAGAGGCATATAAAGGATCCATTGCTGTCATTCCTAAAGAGTAGGCCTTTGGGTTACTGTCAGCGTGTTTCTGTCCTGCAATGGCTTGGCGAGCTGTCCAGGGTGTACTTTGCCCTCGCCCAGACTTGGCTGTGATGGGTGCCAGCCTCCTTGTGACCCTTATTAGGATTAAGCGCTTCAGAAAATGAATGAATGAATAAACTTTTATATGTTTATACCTATTGTTATAGGTGTGTTGTTTGCAGAAGAAAAGAGAGAACCAATCAGAGTTCAGGATTAAATCTGCCACGTTACTTGTTCTCTGTGAGGTATATCCTAAGAATGTATGTGAAATGCATGAGCATCCATGGCAAATCATAAAATTGGTGAACACTCACAGATCTCTTTTGGTGTTGAATGCAGATTCTCAGCACAAATTGAGTGTCTGGGGCACAGATTGTGGCATCCCATGTGCATTTTGATGCCAAAAGGTTAAACAGCGGCCTCAGATCTGAACATAAAACATATCAATCTTATGTAGAACCCATGGCAAAACCTACAGAATCACCAAATTTGTACAATCTTTTCACTTTTTTTTACTACTTTTTACTAAACACATATATGACACAAACTATTTTTTTAAAATCTCTAAATATTTTGTCTTCAATATACCTCAATCAAATAAAATTAAATTTAATGTATGGGACATATTTATTAAAAAAAATAGGAAAAAATATGGAATCACTTAATGTTTAAAAAACGGAATCACCTTGTAATTTGCATTTCTAAAACAATTACCAGTACAGTTGTCTACTTTTTAAACATGCAAATTAGTCTGTAGTTAAAACAGAGTGCTTACAGTTCTTAAAAAATAGCTGTTCTATAGAATGTCGTAAACCCTCTGCCAGGACGCCTCAATGGCTCGGAGGACAAAAGCCACCCCCAATATGAACAGTTTCGGACAATCAACATTTTTTTTAGCCACCCTATGCCTGGATTTAGGTCATAGGGAGTGCCTATGCTAAATTTCAGAAAGCTCTAATGCATATAAGCTGAGCAATGGCCGGGATCAGAGCTACTGATGCCCCTCGCTGCAGCTGATGATGATCCATATAGACCTAAATTTACACTCGTACTGTGAAGATGACTTTTCACTGCTGGTGATATAAAACTATAGTGAAGTTTCATCGACTTTCACCTAAATGAGGATGAGTTTCCTGTTTAGGTCTGGTTCCTCTCAAAGTTTCTTCCATGTGTCATCTGAGGGGGTTTTTCCTTGCCACCATCACATCAAATTTGCTCATTGGGGATGTGTAGGGTTTGTTTAACTGTTTAAATTCTTTATTTAATTTGTTTCTACTATGTAAAGCTGCTTTGCCAGTTTGCTGCTTTGTTAGTTATAAAAAACATTATACAATAAAACTGAATTTAATTGAATATTTTAACCATGGAATAGGCAGGTGAGTGTTATGTACTCCACGAGCAGGGCATGGGTGCTGTGTAAAGGCATCTTTTTTAACTTATTTGTGGTATATTAGTAGTGACTGTTTTTTTCCAGACCTCCCAACACCTCTACAACAGTAACAGGTTCTTGTTCTTGTCATGTAACTACTGGGTGGTAATCCGAAAAAATAAACTGGAAGAAAGCAAGTTAATTTCCCAAGTCTTCAACACCAACCATGCACTTGTGTCTTTGTGGTATAGAGTGAGGCACTTGACAGCAGTGGTTGGACCATTAAAAATGTGCTGTCTTTGCCAATCGTCAACAAAAAAGAAGAAATTGTTGGAGTGGCAACTTTCTATAACAGAAAAGATGGCAAGCCATTTGATGAACAGGATGAACAACTAATGGAGGTACTTTTTATTTAGTATAAATATACATATAGTAACCAACTGCTTGATTGCTATGTAAAAAAGGGGTCTTGGTTTTAGTAAATACTGTTGATTTTTAAGGCTCTGACACAATTTCTGGGCTGGTCAGCACTAAACACAGACACCTATGACAAGATGAATAAACTGGAGAACAGGAAAGACATTGCCCAGGACATGGTGCTGTACCATGTCAAGTGTCGAGACGATGAGATTCAGAATATTCTTGTGAGTATTGGGTGCACAGTATTGGGTCACAAATAATGTTACGATTCAGGAAAATGGACTGTGACATTACAGCACATATTTTATGGATTTTTTATTTTTTTACAGAAAACCAGGGAGTATTTTGGAAAAGAACCAAAGGACTGTGATGAGGATGAACTTCGACAGATCTTGGTACATACAGTCTAACTTGTTAACAAATATTATTACAAATACGATAAAAAAATTCTAAATATATCTCCTCAGCCCAACAAATTGCATTTGTAAAGTAAACCTGAATTACACTTGATTTTCCAATAAGAGTTTTACTCAGGGATGATTTTATGACATTAACCAGAGTAACAGTTTTCATGTTTGTGATATAGGAAACTCAGGTGGACAATGCCCTTGGTTTATCCACTTTATCAAAATAACCCAGGGACTAAACAGATTCTTTTTCAGTCATCATTTAAGGTCTTCCGGAGCACCAACCCATACAAATGCACACAATAGATATATGGCAGCTTCTCTGAAGTCACCAGTTAGTTTCTGCCTGCAGAGGGTGTTCGACCACACCTTTCTTGTCATACACCCCACCACCTGACTTAAGCTGGGAAGTATTAAGAATATCAGCTACCACCATCTGTGATCTGGGCCTGGGGACCCCCAAACTTAATTAGCTGCAATGTGAGATATGAGTGGTTTGCATGTTGTCATCCTTCATATTGTGAAACTTTTGAAGCTGGTCGTGATATGAAGACAGGGTGAAAGGGCATCCCAGTAGGTAATGCTGAAGGATGAGGACCACCCATTTCTACTCTATATTGTTCAATTTATAATTAATGTACAGCATTGGGTGCTCTTTGACCTCCACAATCGGGGACAAAAAGGTTCCCAATCTGGGGGTGCACCTGAATGAGACCCAGATGGAAGCCCAAGGCGTTTTTTAATAAAAAATAATCTCTCAAATAATAGTTAATCAAAAAGAACAGGAAAAAAACAAAGAAAACAATACCTCATTTATTAAGATACCTTTATTGGTACAAATGTTACAGTATTTTAAAATTTTCAGGATAATACCGATTTATGGTCCATTTTACACTAAAATAGCCAAAATGTAAAAACTGCTTTTTCATACATTAGTTAAATAATAATTATTAGGAAAATTTGAAAATACTTATAACTCTACATTTTCTTATTCACTTTTGCATATAGTTTGACTCTAATTTTTTTATTATCTGCATGATAAATTAAAAATTTTCACTCCTACAATTGAAAAAAAAAAATTTCTTCCACTTGTCAAAATGATCGAGTCGGCAAATCCTTTGACTTTTGAAAGTAAATCAGCCATAATTTCCATAATATTGGCGCCATTAACATCAGGTTGGTAATACAGCTTAAAACATTTCCTTTTTATAAATTAAAGTTCTACTGCAAAGTAAATTATAGAAAATATGATCAAATCTGATAAAAAAAACACAACAAATGATTTAATAAGCATACATATCTATCATTTTTGATGCTGTCATTCAGTAGGTACTGCTTTTAAATCTGCTGGGTAAGTCTTCAAGTGTTGCATTGTGTCAATAATGAATTTGTATCGAAAGAGTTATTAGATTATTAAATA
Organism: Porochilus rendahli; assembly: GCA_039654305.1. Classification (NCBI taxonomy): domain Eukaryota; kingdom Metazoa; phylum Chordata; class Actinopteri; order Siluriformes; family Plotosidae; genus Porochilus; species Porochilus rendahli. The sequence goes on from JBCNYG010000024.1 coordinate 14,798,403, forward strand.
TAAGAATGCGGCCATCTCAGTATGGCTATGTACAAAGTATTGGTGTATCATTAACATGGTAATTGTCCTCTAAAAAAAGTAACTGCAACTTATCAGCATTTTAAAACATGAAATGACCATTAGGGTGCAAGGACAGTTCATCAAACAAGTTCAAATGGGGATATATTGCTCGACCCAAATTGTCCTCGGGTGGGCGAGTAGACTTTACATCAAATTATTAGATTTTATGCAATTGTTTTTAAAAAACAGACAATATAAGATTTTTTTAATATGAAAATGGCATGATTTCACATTTATTTAGCCATTTTATAACACAAATGAAAATTTTAAACCGATATTTTTGGCAAAGTGATGAGCATAATTTTTATATGAAAATGCGGCTGAAGAAGCAATCTAGCCATCTGTCCGTGCTTCCGAGTGATTTTGACAAATAAGAAACTGCGTGAGTGGTCAGAAACCATCATGCTTTGCGAACCAACAACCGCCTGTTTTTATTTGCTGTTAAATTTATTAAATATGCCAGTTATACACTTAAACCCATCCTCATGTTTAAAAACTGAACTTTTGTTTTTACACAAAATTAAAAAGAATCCTATAATTACCTCGGCTGCACTGTGGCGTAGTTATTTGAACGTCCGCCTCACAGAAAGAAGGCCTGGGTTTGATTCCCAGCTCGGACGTTTCTGTGTGGAGTTTGCATGTTCTCCCCGCGCTTGCGTGGGTTTCCTCCAGGTACTCTGGTTTCCTCCCACAGTCCAAAAACATGCACAATAGGCTAATTGGCTGTTCCACTCCTAGTTATGGGTGCGAGTTTGAATGGTTGTCTGAGTGTTGGCCCTGTGATGGCCTGGCGTGCTGTCCAGGATGTAACCTTTGCCCAGAGTTGGCTGAAATGGACGCCAGCCTTGAATGCCCACAGAAAATTAATGAATGAATGAACTACAATTACCATGTTTAATGAAAAATCACTCTTATCAGTGTTGGTCAGCACTTGTCCGTTCTTGCTGCGGCAGCCCTTGAGGAACCTAGTATTACTGCCCACCCAATCAGACAGTTTTTGATTAGCCATGCCAAGTAGTTTGGGCATAGAATAGGCATAAAATTTAAACATTTTTCTAAAGACCACACAAAACCGGACTGACCCATCAGACTTTATTGAACACGGGCTTAAATTCAGCCCAAACCACACTTTTCTTGTGTCCAAGGAGCATATATGGACAACATCACATGTGGAGGAGCCTCTCTGTTGTGTTCCATGAAGCTAGTATGACCTGGTAGAGGTGAGAAAATACCCACTATTTCCTCCTCTAACTATGTCCTTTAGGACAGAGAGGGATGGTCTCCATAGGGGACTGAGGTGAATTTAGGCAATAGAATCAAGTTTTTTTCATGCCTCAAGTGCCCTGCCATAGGATTGTAATGCATGCATAGAAAAGCATTCCCTGCAGTGCTTTGGGATCAACATCTGGGTCCTCTGTTGTTACACACGAGTGTTCTACGTCCTTCGGTACAACTTATAATTATACAAAATTAAGGTAAGTTTAGCACAACATAAGGATGCGGGTTCTGCCCACTGATTGCCTAATTGGTCAAAAGCCTGCACCTTAATGAGGCTTCCATCCCCAGCCATTATGTTAACAAAATGGTCCTGGGTGGCCCCTGTATACACTGCCACAAACCAGGCTTCGCTGGTTACTAGTGACAGCAGAGCATCGAGACTCCTCTCCAGGCCACTCCCATGCTATGATAGCTTGTTTAAACACCGTGATAAAGGCTTCAGCATCATCCTGTAGCTCCACTGTGCTGTGCACAGTAACAGCCAGTAGGGGTAGTGCGAACATGCAGGATGTCATCCTGAAGCACTTGTTTTTGCTAGGTTCTGCCTACTGATGATATCAGCAAAAGCTTTAAAGAAGTTGATAAGCTTATTCCGTGCTGATGGTTTCTACCATACCCTGGATTTTGGCAGCAGTTGTGACAGTTCTTGGCTTCGGGATGTAGAAAACTCAGACAAAGACAGACAGTTCACTTGTTTTTTATCTTTATCAAAGTAAGGCAAACCGTTTTCAGATGCCTTTTTAATAATCACTAATCATCACTTCAATTCCTTTAAAGCACTAAACCACCCCACACCCACTAATAGCGGCTCCTAGCTCTCTTTTTCTCTTTCTCTCTTTCTCTCTCTGTCTCTTTAAATACCATCTAATTTTCATCTGCAAATACTCAAAAGGAACTTACCACATGAAAAGTGCCACTAATTAGCCACAGGTGTACCCATTTACTTACCTGCTGGCTTTACCTGACTTCTCCCTGCCTCCATAGGCACTTGGCCATGCCCTTGCTGCCACAACCAGTTTTGCTCAAAGTCCAAATAAAAATTCTTTAAAAGCTTTTTTTTTCTAATTAAAAAAAGGTTGTGATCTGTCATTTTGACATAATGTTTTTCTTCCTTACCTCATATCTCTTCCTGCAGAAAAAAGAACTCCCAGGGAAAAATAAGTTTGAGATATACGAGTTCCGTTTTTCCGACTTTGACTGCACAGAATTGGACTTGGTGATGTGTGGCATTCAAATGTACTATGAAGTTGGTGTTGTGAAGAAGTTTCAGGTCCCTCAGGAGGTCAGTATTGATGCCAATTCGCAGTGCAGGCTGTTTTGCTAATGAATATTAAATTTATAGATTTATGCCATGCTATTATGAATTATTTCATTACAACTTTGCAGTTTGAATAAAAAGAGCAACTTTTTATCTTTGTGACATTCACTGTTAGATGATATGATGTCATAATTTAACGGTATTAGCACACTCAATATAATTCTACTTTCAAAGCAATGGTGAAGACAAATACTTATCATTAATATAGTTTAACCAAACTTTATTCTATTTATATAACTAAAATGCATCTAATCTAATCTAATGAAGGCTAGGTAGTCAGCTCATACTAAGATTGTTATGGTTTCAGTTGGCACATTATGTGAGGTTTAAAAAAATTATAAATAAATGAAAAATCATCTCAGAAAGCACTCTTAAAAAAAAAAAAAACCTCAAACTCTACACAATTTATTACATATAACTTAATGATACCGAACTGATTTACACTGTCTTAATTTACACGTTCATAGAATCAGTTAAAAATTTGAGATCTCAGTTATAAAATGACTTTAAAGTTTTTTCCTTAGGTTCTGGTGCGGTTCATGTACTCTGTGAGCAAGGGCTACAGAAAGATCACCTATCATAACTGGCGCCATGGATTCAATGTTGGACAAACCATGTTTACACTACTAACGGTATGAACCTCTGTGTACAATAATTTAGCTTAATTGTGCAACTTGATACTGTGGGATCTATAATTAGTGTTTGATTATGGGTGGTATTAGACAGGGCAGCTGAAGCGATACTACACAGATTTGGAGGTCATGGCCATGATCACTGCTGGATTTCTACACGACATTGACCACAGAGGCACCAATAATCTCTACCAAGTTAAGTAAGTCAATTCCACTAACAATGGAAGGATATAGAAATAAAGTATATGCATACAAATAACTTAAGATTAAGTTGCACATGGAATAAACCACGTCTCTATAAATGTTACAGTATTTTAATTGTTTTGTTTTTAATATATTGTTAGGTCCCAAAATCCATTAGCAAAGCTTCATGGCTCATCCATTCTGGAGAGGCACCATTTAGATTTCGGCAAGTTTTTACTTGCAGATGAGGTACAAACAAATAAACAATAAAAAGGCTGTTGTTGAAATAAATTTAATATGATTGCAAAATTTTTCAGGCTGCTACACAAAATGTCTAATTGGGATATTGCCCTTTGTTCCCAGCCTTTAAACATTTTCCAAAACTTGAACAGAAGACAGACAGAGCATGTTTTCCATCTAATCGACATTGCCATTATTGCAACTGACCTTGCCTTGTATTTCAAGTAAGTAAACATTTACTTTACTCTCTGAACATCCTTAATCCTATTAGACTAGCAGAGAGGCTGGAGCCTATCTTAGCCGACACTTTGACAAAAAACAGGGGTCTTGAACAGCTCGCCAGACCATCACAGGGCCAAAACACACACACACACACACACATAAAAACATTTACACTTGCACCAATGTGAAATTTGTAATAGCCAGCTAGTGTGTGTGTGTGCACATGCTCATAGTAATGTGCATGTTTTTGGACGGTGGGAGGAAACCGAAGTACTCGGAGTAAGCACACACAAACAAGGAGAGAACATGCAAACTCCACACAGAAGTGCGAAACTTGGAACTTGATCCCAGGACCTTCTTGCATTAAGGTGGATGTGCTAACCACTACACCACTGTGCCCCCCACATTTACTTTAAGACCTGATTTTTTTTTAAACATACATTAAAATGTAACTATGGTGTATATAAGGAATGTAAAGCCTCCATTATGTGGTATTATTGGAAAATAATGAACATTGTGAGGTAAGTTTTGCTCCATTCAAAAAGTGGATTACTTTGCTTTGACAGCATTCCCTAAAATATGGCATATGCCACAGGAATTTTGCAGCAATAACCATTTCTATTGATTAAATGAATAAACATATGGGACATATCACCACAAAATAAGTCAATTAGGTAAAAAAGGAAAAAGTTGTTTTACTGGATATTCAATATCTCCAGTTAAGTATCTTTAATTATTCAGAATGGGTGTGACGTGTTCATATGTCTGCACTCTCATTTGGATCCTTGCAGCATTGTTCTGATATGGTTTTGTAAGCTGTTTTAGGTTTTATTAAAGTCATAGGGAGGGTGGCGCCCCTAGCAGAAGACAGTTAAAAAATGGGGTGTACCTTTAACAGCTTGCCAGACCAGCACAGGGCCACCACACCACACATGGCGCACAGTTAGCTGCACTGGGGGGACAGCAGTGACATCCCGCTGATAGTGGGGCTTGATCACCTGACCTTGGGATCAGTAATCCAGCACCCTACCACCAGGCCACCACTTTTTTGTTTATGTTTGTCCTAATTATTACTTGAAGATATGTAAAATCACACACTTTTAGGTTGAGTACTTGTATTTATATTATTTCCAATTTTCACACATGATTCATTCAATCTTGACTCTTTTAAAATCAGCTCTCTAATGTTAACAGGAAGAGGACTATGTTCCAGAAAATTGTGGATCTGTCTGAGACATACGAGGACGAGAAGAAATGGGTCGATTTTATGTCTCTGGAAACAACAAGGAAGGAAATTGTAATGTGAGCGCAAACATTGCAATAGGGCGCGTGCGCACACACACACACACACACATATACATACACATATATGTATATGTATGTCTGTGTGTGTGTGTGCATATATATAAATATATACATAAATCCCCTTATGAGTGGGCAACCATGAAACAGGTCTGTAGGGATGAAATTGTAGTAATTTTTTTCCTTATACCACATATATATATATAAACATAAAAAATAAATACTTAACTTGATAACTTGTTTTACTGTTTTATTTTTGTTTTGTATATATGGCCTTGCTTGCATGGAATCAACAGGGCCATGATGATGACTGCATGTGATCTGTCAGCCATCACCAAACCATGGGAGGTACAAAGCAAGGTAAGTGTGTCCGGATAAAATAAACTCATTAAAGCAAAGTTCTGGAGTACAAACATATGGCTTTTTTGTCTACTTAGGTGGCTCTCTCTGTAGCAGCTGAATTCTGGGAGCAGGGTGACTTGGAGAGAACTGTACTTGAACAACAACCTATTGTGAGTCTCACAGCATTCTGTAGTTGATCCTATCTCATAATTAGTGGATAAATGTCTGAGATTAAAATAGTATTTTAAGATTAGGTATGATTTGAAGGCTTTAGTAGACAACTCTTTCAGTGTGCCTTGATTTATTAGACAGCATTTAACTGAACAATGGGCATCATTCATAAACCATTCTTACAAGGAAATTTGTTCTGAACTCTCACTTACGCACTTTTCCAGCATTCACTAATATTTTCCTACCTGGAATTTGTTCTTAGCCATAAACACAATATACATACATGAAAGTACATTCTTGCGTACATATTGGCACCGAAGTGCTGTTGTGAAATTGCTACTCTTTCCTTTCTCATTTTCTTCAATTTTCTGATCAATATAATAATGTGAAAAACTTTAAAAAAAGTTTTTTTTCACATTAACTTTTCAAATAAATTAATTCAATTATGTTACAAAGCATTGTGCCATAAATGTAATATAATTTCACAAATTCTGATGCCACAATCACATCATTTTTTGAACTATTTTAGTTCAATATAGATGTCAAGTAATATTTATTTGGACCATTATAACAAACATTTCTGCAAATTCGCTAATCATAATGCTAATAGAGGTTTGTGTAGACAATGATTTGTGAGTGCAAATGCAGCTGTCCTAATATGCAACTGATAACACCCACACTTGGCACCAGCATTATGGAAACCTTAGTTCATTGCTGGATAATGATGACCTAATATGCGTTCTCCCATTTTCTAGGTAAAAATTTTGTGGTTTACACATAAGACATTGTGGTTATAACATTTCTGTGTGATGTTTGCATGTTCTCCCTGTGCTCACGTGGGTTTCCTCCAGGTACTTTGGTTTCCTCCCACTCTAAAGACATGCACATTAGTCTGACTGGCTATTCTAAACTGCCCCTAAATGTGAGTGTGAACGTGTGTGTGCGGGATGTTTAGGGTGAACTCCACTTTTGCTTAAAGTCAACAGAGATATGCTCCAGCCTTCCTAAAAATATTAAGTGGCTTTTGCAAATGAATGGATATTTTATCCACATCCCTTCTAGCTCCATTTTTAAGGGCCACTACCCAGAACAGGGCACTCCAAAACTAGGTGTGATGCCAAGTGGGGAATTGGGATTTGGCCAAAGTAGATCAGAAACAACTGCATAATGTGAACTGTGCAGTGTATTTAATGCTATGATGAAAAATGGTAATGGCTGGTGTATAACCTATCCTTCTCTTGTATAAACAATCCTTCTTCTTTCCATATTTAGCCCATGATGGACAGGAACAAAGCTGCAGAACTGCCCAAGCTTCAGTGTGGTTTTATAGACTTTGTCTGCACTTTTGTTTACAAGGTATTTTTATGAGACAACTATAACTACCTTTCAATTGCTAAAACTGAATAATCTCCTGCTTTGAATTATCAAAAAAGAACTTGAAGTGTTAGAGTAAAATGAAGCAATTATTGTAAGCAAATGAAGCAAATGAGGTATTACAAGGACATATCTTCTGCAGGAGTTCTCACGGTTTCACAAAGCTATCCAACCAATGTACGATGGCATTCTGAACAACAGGAAAGAGTGGAAGGCTTTACAGGAGGCATATGAAGCTAAGCTGAAAGCAGCTGAGGAAGAAGCCAAAGAAAAAGCAGAAGCACTAGCAGCAAAAAAAGGTTTGGCAAAGCCATTATATATGCAGTAGTCTTACAAAAAAATAAGAAAAAAGAAGAAGAAAAGTGAAAATTATGTGGCAAACCATGTAGTTGCTTTCTCACCTTTCATGGGGTAATAGGTCAGGTCTGTAAGTCATATTGTAGGATTTATTCAAAAGTGATATTGTTGGAAAATTAAACAAAATAAAAAAAAATGCTGCTGTACAACACCATCAACAACAAATCCCTGTATGATATTTCTGTGATGTTTGGTTGACATTATTATGACCACTGTATGGCTCAACCTAACACTGTCATAAAAATATCATATGATAAACATGGATAAACATAAAGCAATACCATTCTGAGCACACCAGTTGTCCCAGAAAGCATATGATATTCATATGTCTTAACGTAGTTGTATCATAACACAGCTGAAGGATACTGTAGGGCATCGCACAAGAGATCTAGGAAATAGACCTTGTGTCTAAAATTAGTACAAAAAAAGATTTTTTTTAACATTTCCAAAACCCAGCAACAAGCATCTAAGATGCTATTTTCCATTGCACAATAGGAAAGAAAGTGTGTTATGACACAACCACAACTGTCCTAGAAATTGGCCCATTTTTTGGTGGCGGAACTGTTATATACCTATTGTGCAACATCTGTGACAAAAGAAAAATTGTGTGAATGATTTAGAAGTAAAAGATTTGGCTACCTGGGAAAGTTAAGAAATACTGATGAAGCTCCATTACAGTTCTCATTTTTTGGTGGCTGCATCATTCCATTTGTGTTATTTCATTTTGATAATGTCTTTTTTCTTCTTCTTCTTCATATTATTATTATTGTTGTTGTTGTTGCTGTTGTTGTTCTAAAAAAGAAATTATGCAAAAAGAAGACATTAAGGGATGTATAAACCTATGACTGGTATATGAAATACACTATGTGAGAGGGTACATACATAGGAGAGATTATACATAGTGCTGTTTTTGTAAAAGAGTTTATTTGTTTTACCAGCCGCTGCCAATAACCCATCATCATCGGGGTCTAAGACCTGCTCAATCTGCTAGAACTGAATGTCCATTGAAGAAGACGAGGCACTTTAGGGATTCAACACAGCCACAGAAACGGATAGCGCATGGTGAGAGTGGCATCACCCCAGAACAGAGGGACACTGGTAAACACTGAGTGGGACAATGCATCACATGCTTCCAGTATGCCGCGAGACCAACTGGGGCCTGACAACAAATTTATGTAGACACAAACAGGTGATCATGTTGGACTCTTGTTTATACCATCATTTGGTTGTAGTTTTTGGTTAAATCAAATTTTGCTGTGTTATGTCACATGATCACTGAGTCTTGTATGTTCTTGAGGCAAATCCAGAAGTTGAGGGTGGTTACTAAATATTAAGCACCAATGATATGATAGTTATGAGGTAATACCTGTTGCTTTTTTTAATTATAAATAACATTTTTTTCCTAGTGTTTGTTAAAAGAAGTCTATTACATGAGCTGGAATTACTCTCACAAGTTACATATTTTAAAGGCTCCTGAGTCATTGAACAGCATTTTACTTAAAAGGTATCAAGTTTGGGTTGGGTCATTCGTCAATACTGAAAGTTTATGATTATGGATTCCAAACTAGTATGCAGCTACTGAGGAATGACAGTTGTGTTGGTAAGGTGTTGGAGCACCACAAAAGGATAGAACAGCTATAATTCATCTTTGCGTAGATTGTACAAGTCTCTCAAACTGTCCTGGAGAAATTAACATGTTTCCTAATGACACAAAAATTTTTTTGATATTTAATGATGTCAATCAGACAGTGATGTATCAAATCAGCTGTATGACTTTTTGTTTTTGATTTTGCTGTCTCATTCAAAATTCACATTGTATGAAACAATTATTTTGTCAAAAGTGGAGCCAGTCTTAATATACATAATGTGTCCTGCTCACTAACAGCTGATTTAGAGCCCCTTGAACAATAAGAAAGTTGATGACAAAATTATGGCAGTGTGAGCATTTCTTATTCATTTATTTATCAATTTTAATGGTCCAGGAAGAGACCAAAGTCGTCATCAGACAGTGCTTTATTGTAAAATAAAGGGATGTGTGAAAACAACATTCCAGTGACACCCTTTAAGTGGAGCAAAACGATGGCCATAAAAATAAATGCTTCTCGCTGCATAACAGAACCTCCATTTCCCCCGTTTTGTAAAATGTCTGTATGTTTATGGAACTAAGCTACTCTTTAATTAATATTATAGCAATACATCAAAATGAATAATCAATAATTTACATGCATAATTTTAAAACAAAATATATGCTAGTATCAAATCATTTAACTCCCTTATACTGTATTTTAAAATTGTTTTCCCTCATCAGAATGACAGCTTGGTATTTTTTTTTTATAGTACTCAGACAGCTGCATGCACTGTAAATGCTACTAAAAATGAGGCCTGTCTAGGTAGCTGCCCTCCATGGGAACACAATTGACCAAGTTCTCTAAAATATAAAAAATAAAATGTAAATGAAATGACCAAAGATTTAATCCAAATGTGAAGCAACTAACAACTGTGCTTGCTGGTCAGTATACATCACTAGAATTTTTTTTCAGCATCATGCTAACATTGCAGTTAAATCTGTGTAGTTGTGATTTAATGTAATTTATATGAATTTCCATCATGGCATTACATCTAGTAGTACCACGTGCGTGGTTTTTCATACATGTGAGTTTACACTTGTGACACACACTGTTGGAAGGAATACGACTTCCAGTGGCCTTCATACCTCTACATCTCACATATATCATTTTTGTCAGCCAATTTCTAATGACACAGATATCATGGCTGTGTTTAATATATAAAGATTTGATGTTTATAGAGAAATAAGCATCTTTCATATCTACAAAAATTTGTAGACATCAAATGTAAATCTTTATTATGTAAACAAAAAATAGGTTATTGGAAATGTATAGTAAAAAGCATGGCAAGTTTATTTTTAGCAGATTAAATACATCGATCCAGCCATTATCTATCAGGATTGTGCAGGAAGCTGAAGCCAATCCTAGCTGACTTCGGGCAAGACACAGGTCACTGTAAATTGTTGCCAATCTGTTGCAGGGCTAACAATGAGAGAACCTTTCACACCCACATTCATATCAATGGGTAATTTAGAGTTGCCAGGTGACATCATTTGTATGTCATTGAACTATTGGAGGAAAATTGAATGCCTGGAGGAAACACAAACATGCAATCTTCCCACAGAAAAGTACCAGTTGGCTGTGAGGTTTGAACTCGGAACCTTCTTGCTGTGAGGTGGCAGTGCTCGCCACTGCACCACCATGCTGCCTTTAAATGGAAAACAGCCACTTTAAAATAGAAGACTACTATTCCGAAAGACTCTTGAATTGGATGTAATATATTAGGGGCCAATGCACAAAGATGCTAGAACTCTTTTGTTTTAGGATTTTTGGTTGTTTGTGTTGCTTTGATAGGCACTTTCATATACATAGTGTTTAGTGCTTTTTTTGATGGGCATGAGGATGTTCAGTCCTTTTGAATTGAACCATCGTATTTTCTCCCTGTCTGTGTAGTTCTTTGGGTAGTTGAGAACACAGCAATCACACTTATCCAATTGTACTTCTGCCTTGCACTGAGTGTAAACAAGATCTGGATCTACCACAACCCTGACCAGCACAGAACTCTTACTGAAGATGAGCAGACATGGCTCTGTGTTCTTTGTGCTAGGTAATTTTTGTGATTTCTGTACACACTCACTTTAGCTTGGTTTATCTTTTCTCCAGCACCATATTTGGCAACAAAAAAAGTTTTTATGAGTATGTAAGTGTGAAACCAAATCAAACAGACCTGCAAAAATTACTGTAATTCACACTCAACATACATGCATATAAGTGTGAAAGCACCCTAAAACCCCTCTGTAACGCTATCCCTGAATGTTATCAGAAATAAAGTATGCATTTCTATGAATTTGCAAAGTTTTTATTTTTAACATATAAATTATTACCTTATGAAGCATACAAATTGTTCCGTATGCAATGCACAGATTCACAGCAGTCAGTTAAAACATTTTGGTATGTGTGTTTATCATATATTTGCAGTACACAATTTTTATATGTTTAGATTTGTAAATAGAACCAGAGGTTAAAACTCAACTGTTCTCTATGATTTTGTTGGTGGTAATTTTTTAACACTTTATCTCCAGCAGCTCTTTAATTAGCATGTCATCTGTAAGGACCATTTATAAGCTGCGAGTCGTATATAAATAAATCCTCTTATCTAATAAACTATCAGCAGTTTCCAGTCTGCTCAGTGCTCATATGCCAAGGTTATATTAGGAACACCAGCTCATCTCTCAATAAAGACAAAAGTTTACAGTTGATGTTGTACCTGCTGTGGTTACATATTTAATTGTTAGTTGATTAATTGTAATCACCAGAAATTTTGTACAATATAACATTTGCTCAGATTTGAATCAGTTAAATATTTATTTTTACCTGTTGTATATCAGAACGACTGAAATAGTCTATTACAATTTATGATAATCTTAAGTAGTAATAATAAAATAATGTTTCACTAGCAATGTCACAGTGAAGTTCACTAAACCTGCAGCAAGTGTCTTACACAATCTCAGCACTTTTTTGCATTGGACTGTGACCTGAATCCTGGGATTGATGCTAAACCGTGTATGGATTATGTGGCTCCTCTCCTTTTAATCCTCAGTGCTGAAGGACACGTAATATCTGTACAGTTCTCTTTATAGCTTCTGTTTTATACAGAAGCTTAAGAATATGACTGTAATGATTCATACACACATACACAATCCTTAGTCAATTCTCCCTACGACAGTGCTAGATACAGTGAAGTAGAGCTAAAGATGTGGTATTAGGAAAAAAGTGACTACAATTTGCTCCCTACAGACCTGTTTCGTGGTTGCCCACTCATCAGGGGATTCATTGAGAATATTTGTTACCACAGTTTATATACAGTCAGAGACATTTAGATGGTGTGTTTTAATGTGTACAGTGCGAAGGTGTTGCCTAGGAGGGCTTTGTTTCTGTGGCGGCAGGACGACACAAGCTCGTTACATCTATTGAGTGTTGATAGTTCAGGGCGATAGGTGATCAAGAACTTTTCTTTGAGGCAGACGTTACATTTTTTACTTGCGCTATTGTAGGCTGAGTGTACCGATGATTGTAACTGACGGTACTGACGAATTGACGGTAACTGCCTACAATCATCGGTTATCTACCAAGCCACAGTCACGCGCAAAGACAACAACTGTTATTCCTTTCATTAAAACTGCATACATTAAATGTTTATTTGTGTGTAATACACTGTGTGCACAATTATTAAGCAAGTTGTATTTTTGACGATTCATTTGATATTTTAACAACTACAGCTCTCTC